>CAKKTJ010000160.1:0-125660 GCA_920618645.1 Peronospora belbahrii | reverse complement strand
CAGAATCCTCCGCTCAATAGTCTCCTCCTTCCTCCCCTGCAAAAGCAGGCATAGCACCTGCAAGTGCGCCTACATATATATATATATATATATCATTGGGCGGCCTCGTCTTAGTATATAATATTTATAATTGCTAGCAGCTTTGCCTGTCAGCTGGCTGTTGGCCGTCTCTGGCACGGCAAACCACACAGCAGAAGGTCAACCATCATATTATTACATATAGGCGTCGGACCTTCGAGGCCGAATATGACTTTCTTGAGGAGCATGTTGCCATCAAATGGCCTGTGCCTTTCAGATATAACATCTGCGCACAATTTTCTGCCCGCAGCTTGAAGCTAGCTTCTTCATCCCCACTTGACTACAGTCCATGGGTACAGCGCCTATCAGAAGAGTAAGTAGTTATAAGTGGCAGACCTAGCGGCCTTAAAAGTTGGTAATTAAATACCGGCAACGCATGCCACTCCATCAGCTTCCTCGAATAAGGATGTGTTTACCCGGAAGACTTCCGGTTCTGGCAACGCCAACCTCGGAGGCTCCCTCCATGAAGACCGTGACGGTCACTGCCTCAGGCATAAGGCTGTCTATGATCATGCAAGCGGCAATGAGAGTTCTCATATCTTGTACATATGCCGCAAACTCACGCTTGCCTTGGCGATGGCCAAAAACCGCGCATCTGGTTACGATGTGCTTGGTTTGGCGGTGCATACGCCGGTCATCTGAACTTTCAGATCGGCCCATGTAAGAACAGCATCTTGCAATGATGCACCACACATGTGAATGCTCACCGGTTGGCTAAACCACCTCCCATGCCCTGGTGGCAAAGACCACACAGTACGGGTTCATAGGTGATGTCGGCTATAAACATAGGCGACTCAACCTGTTGGAACCAAAACATAAGGTTGTCACCTTCTTTCCGTCGAGCTTATCGACTTCCATTTGTATGGGTTTTGGTCGGCGGACCACTCCAAGCGCCATAGTCGCCATGGAAGCGAAGGCGCAGAAGAAGGCATCTGTGCCTTTGCATGTTTGACTAGAGCTTTATTGTATTCATCAAGCATACGAATACGCTTGTTAACCTCTTTCTCGGCCTCTCCCTTCATCGATCCAGCGCAGTTCCGTAGACATACAATCAGTTACATTAGAATCGATCATGATTGAGATGATAGAGATGCGTGTCAAAGTCGTGCTTGCTTTCTTACCTCCAACAACGTCCGCCTCGAGCGGTTTTTGAGGAGCTGATATCAAAGCCTCGTGGCAACGTCCGGGCTAAAGCGAAGCGGAAGACTCTTGACTTTGACGGATTTTGCAGTCGAGACTTACGTTAATGGGATACTGCCGCGCGGGGGGAGGACTCCCAGTTATCGGCCCACTGGGACGGGTGCACCATATTGGGATTCTGTCGGTAGCCCCATGGTCGACCTTGGGTAAGGATACCAGACGCGGTTAGGGCAAAAGTCGCAATGACAGCAGTGATTGAAGCAACAAGATTCATTTGTCGCAACGCGTTCAATATTGAAGAAAGTATTAGAAGTAGATTGATGCGTTGAAGCAAACTGGAGGAATGAACAATTTGGTAAAATGTGTTTGATTGCAGTAAGTGGGACGCCCAGACGAAGAATTTGGTTTGGTTGTATAATCGGGTTCGATCAGAGCTAGCTGGCCTAAACCCTAAACCCTAAACCCTAAACCCTAAACCCTAAACCCTAAACCCTAAACCCTAAACCCTAAACCCTAAACCCTAAACCCTAAACCCTAAACCCTAAACCCTAAACCCTAAACCCTAAACCCTAAACCCTAAACCCTAAACCCTAAACCCTAAACCCTAAACCCTAAACCCTAAACCCTAAACCCTAAACCCTAAACCCTAAACCCCTAACCCTAAACCCTAAACCCTAAACCCCTAAACCCTAAACCCTAAACCCTAAACCCTAAACCCTAAACCCTAAACCCTAAACCCTAAACCCTAAACCCTAAACCCTAAACCTTAAACCTAAAGAAATTCGAACTATCAAAAATAGAACGAGATTGCAAGCCAGGCTTGCAACTAGTCAAAGGGACGATTAAGGGCTATGATAAACCATGGATCATTCTAATCGATTCGGGGGAATCGGGCGATTTTGTGCGCCGTGCCACCGTGGAAAGTAGTCAGCTGTATGCTGAAGCGCTTGTATCGCGTCAGAGTGATACGGTCAACGTTCGCTTAGCGGCTGGTACGCGTGTTACGGTACCCAAAGTCCTGATGGACTTAAGTGTCAAGTTCTTGGACTTTAACAGTATGTAACGCTGTTTGGTCTTAAACCTGGATGCGTGCGAGGTATGACTCATCTTAGGCATGGCATGGCTAGATCGTCATGAGCCATGGATTGATTGGAGGTCGAAGACCTTAGGCGCAACGCGCAATGCTCCTGGTGGACCGAGTCGGTCAATATGTTACATGTCGGGTTATCCGACTGTAAGTGTCAAGGACAATAGTCCTTTACGAGGCCCAATGACTGTCGATAGTGTGGTTGAGGACCCACTTGCACCTAACGAGGTACTGACCCTGGAGGATCGAGAGAAGTCATCAATGGATGTTATCTTTGAGGATAACAAGATGCAAGCAACTAACGACGAGGCATTGACCCAAGAGGGTACGGTGAGGTCAGTAAAACGAAGTGCTCTTTGACCTTGTGGTGTGTACACCTGTGGACGCTGATGCGGCGGATGCTGAGAGCATCATAAGTAGCAATGATGATATCGTGAGTGGCGGTGATAGCGAACAGCTGTATACACTCGTCAATGGTCTGACTGGGGATGTTGAAGAGACGGTGGTTCGTTCTGTTATACCAGCAGTAATGCTCTATTAGAGCTGGACGAGTTGTCCTTTGCCGAGTTTGGCAGTGCCTTACAGGCTGGCGACATCGTCGAAGTGGTCGTTATACGACCTGAGAAGGAGTTAAACTTCTCATCGCTTTTGGATAAAGCTGTTCTTGAGGATACCAAGAAGGCGCTGAACTCGCGCAGTGGATCGCTGATGCTGAAGGACCCTTTGGATACTTACTTTCCTTTGTTAAAGGAATATGGAGATGTTGTCTTCAGAGAACCTCCTACGAGGTTGCCTCCGGATTGAGGTGTACGTCATGAGATTGACTTGGTTCCAGGAACCAAATATTGTGTGACGCGACAGTGGCCGCTGCCACGAGAACAATGTGACGTCATTGACGAGTTCTTTCGTGCGAAGCACGCGGCTGGCATGGTGCGCGAGAGTAAGTCTCCTCACTCTACGCCCACGTTTTGTGTGAAGAAGTCAAATGAGAAGTGGCGAGTAGTGCATGCTTACAATAAGCTGAATGCAGCACTACCCCGGCTCAAACACCGATTCCTCGCAAGGATGTTCTTCAGAACAATATGGTGGGATGTACGATGTACAGTGCCCTCGACTTTGTCGATGGATATTACCAACTGTTCATGCGAGCTTGTGATATCCCGCTGACAGCAGTCAGCACTCCGAGCGGTATGCTCTGGGAGTGGTTAGTGATGCCTCAAGGGCTATCTAACGCACCTGAAACGTTCAATCATCTGGTGACGCAGTTGTTTCGGCTCCATAGGGTGTATGCACAGACATACTTTGACGATATATTCGTTCATAGTCGAGCCGAAAATGGCAAGACTGATGTGGAGAATCACATCGAGGTCCTTCTTTCCCAGTCTCGCAATCTACACATGCTCCTACTTTTCTCTGTACGCTTCCGAATAAACCTCTCATACGACAGTACCGTCCGATTCGGTGGTAGGTACGTCCAACCCCTTGGTGACCTCCTTCCAGACTGATGTGGTAGTGATGCAGGACGTCAGCTTGGAGACTTTCGGGTATCACTAGTCTGGCCGTTACTTCTCGGTCGTCTCCTTCGACCTTTTGGACGGGACAATACACTAGTAGCCTCTCTTCACTTATCTCGTAGTCCCTGGCCATCTTACTGCACAAATGAGCGGTCTCAATGGATAGGTCGACCCAATCTCTCTTAAAGTAGGCCTTCCAATCTCGCGCATAGTCTTCTTGCTCTTGTGTTTTCCTGATTCGATCCGCCCGGAGTCGTTGTATTACACCCTCTTGCAGGATTTCCCCTGACATTTTGATGGGAGCTCAAGATCGGGTCACCGCAAGCACCTTGGTCGATGAGCTTTGGTCCTTAGGAACTAGTAACTTGGACAATTGATTAATAGCTTCCTAATTTGGTCATTTCCCTTCCGGTATCGACTTGATCCCTTCCTTTTGACGCACGGCTGTACTAACCAATTGGTCGTCATTCTGATTCCAATCACGTTTTATGTGTACAATCCCTTGGGTACGCCACGACAACAGCTTACCCAAAGTTTTTGCTCGTAATGGAGACAGTCCTGCAGCATTACACTCGATTTTTCCCCGCATTTGTTGTATCACTAAGTTGGAATCTCTACAAATAATCAGTCGCCGTCGTTCTAGAGACTCTAACAGGCCGAAACCCAGTAACATATCCTCATATTCGGCCTCATTCACTGTAGATGTAACTAGGAGCTTCGAGGAAGCCTTGACTATGGTCTAATTGGGTAGTCTCCATTCAATAGCGCTACAGGCTCCACCTCCCTGTTTCACTCGGGCTGAACCATCAAAACTCATGACGCATAACTTTTCGTCAGGCTCCACAGCTAGTGTAGGTAGGTCAACTACTTGCCGCGCCTGTTTCTTGGAGGCAATTGACGACAAAATCTAGTCCACACTCCTACGAGGAGTAATACTGGCTGTGAGCGGCCCCAGCACTTTTTCCTCGTCCTTCCTGCACTTAACAATCTTCATAGTCCATTGGGACAAGAGGGCAGCCCAATAAACAAGACGTCCCTGTAATCCCGTAGACCTGACTAGCCACGCCAATGTAGAATGCCTCGTCAGGACCTTAAGGGGGTCGAGTGACCAACATCGTAAAACAAGTTTCCATTATCCGTAATAAAGCCAGCACTTCTTTCTCCACCGTACTGTAGTTCAACACGTTGACCTTAAGGGTCCGACTCGTAAAAGTCACCGGCAATAGAATGCCACCATGGTCGTGCACCAACGACGCGGATATGGCTCATTCGCTTGCATAAACGATAATTACTGCCTCCTTGGACGGGTCAAAGTGTGGAAAGATAGGTGCAGTGGCAATCTTATTCTTGAGCATAGCGAAAGCTACTTGGGCCCTGGACCATTTCCCCTCGTCTGCTGCCTTAGTCACCCCACTGTCCCCTGTCTGCAACCTACATCACCAATTGTGAAAATTCATGTCTCGTAACATATAGAGGATAGATGCATACACTGCATAATCTTCAATGATTCTAACGTAGTAATTCAGACTTCCAAGAAACGATTGCATGGCTTTGGGTGTTGTTGGCAACGGTATGTCGACCAGGGACTGGAGGTTCTTTGGGTGGGCCTCTAATCCTTAGTCCGAGACCTGGTGCCCAAGATAGTCTACCTCCCGGCACCCCCATGAGCTCTTGACCGCGCTGATCTATAGGTTCCAATCATCACACACATCTAACAACCGCTCTACCTTTTCAAACAACATATCCCACGAGTCGGCGGGCATCAGAATGTCATCTATGTAGGACCGCCGACCCAGTACCGAGGGACCCGACTGTACATCAGGCTTCCCCATCGCAAACAAGTCTTCTGTCTCCTCTGTACCAGCTCCTTGAGTGATACGTAAAAACCCATACAAATCATTACTCAAGAGTCTCTGATATATCTGAGGCACATTTTTGAGTCCAAATGTCATCCGCATTCATTCGAGAAACCCCAGTGGGGTGACAAAAGCCGAGATCCTTCTCACCCTTTTGGTCATGCCGACGACCCAAAACCCACTTGCCCAGTCCAGGGAGCAGTACCACATGATCCGTTTAGGTCCTCCAACAATTCGTTGATTAGAGGCATGGGGCAGACCATAAGCTGGGTCAAATTGTTCACCAACCGATAATCAATGCACAGCCTGATATCCACCCCATTTATTTCCGCAATAATGAAAATTAGGCTGGCTCATGGCGAGGTAGAGGGCTGGATGATCTTCGCAGATAATAGTCTCTTGATTAGATCTGCCAACTCTAATTTGAATTGAGAGTCCACCTTCCGTACACGTAGTGCAATCGGCCTGGCATTACCCACATCAATGTCACAGATAGCTCCTCGAGCGACCGGTGGTAGCGTTACCCTTTCCCATGAGTAGATGTTGTCTTCTCCATATAATTTTTCTTAGTCGGTCCACCTCTTCTAGGTGTTCCGTCAGAGTCAGGAATCTGTATATCTTCCAACTTGATACTCGTGGGGTAAGGTCTACCTCCGGTATGATAGCCCACCCTTGGCTTACTTCCTCGGCCCAGAGCTCCTTACTTTCGAACAAGCACACTTGGTCATCCGCTTGCGGTGATTCAAATAGCGGTCAACCTCACTTTCTCCTATCTGATCTACCTAGTCGACCTGGTCAACTCGGTCGACCTAATCGGTATTCGGCTGGAATGCCATAGTCATTACTGGGCAGGTACCCTTGGTCGCGGTAGTATGCCGTAAGGAGGACTGTACTGTGGTACCTCCACCAATGGACCTTCATCCTTCCCCGTCAGGTCCTTTTGATAGCCGACCTAATCGGTGGTAGATTCATACACCAGTTTAGCCATTCGGCATAATATCAAGGCCCCACCGACACAAAACGCTGCGCCTTTGGTACTTGGTCCTTCATCAGCCACATACCTATCTTAGTAGCGTTGTGTAATATCAGGGGTTACGTAATGACATTGACTACTTTCAGGAACTTTCGACTTCCTGCCTCTTCGTTCACAGTCGTGGTCCATCGTTCTCCCCTTGTGCCCACAACTTCCATAGCTCGCTCCTCTATTTAGGACGAAGACGAGGAATGTGCAGCCTGTGTGGCTCTTGGAGTAAACACGACCGCTGTGAGCGCGGTCAATCCGCTCCGTACTGACATCGCGACGGCGTACCATCGCGATAAGTTCCTTTCGCCACTCTTGAAGTACTGTTAAGACCCATCGGATGAGGCGCTGTACAAACTGACAGCGCCGACACGCGCCCAGGCTTCTAGGTACACAATTGTTGGCGACCTGCTAATGTACCAGGTCGATCGTTTAATCCTCCTCGCACTGTCGTTTCACTAGATGATGATTTACGTGCTCGCATACTCCACGAATATCATGACAGCGCGACGAGCGGTCACCTAGGACGGTAGAAGACTTACCTCGCGCTGTCACGTGATTTTTACTGGCCCCATATGTATATGTGGGTTCGCAAGTGGGTTTGTTCCTGCGAGACATGCCAACGCGTGAAACCAGCTCCGTCCTCTCAAGCTTCGCTGACTCCACTACCCATAGACACCGAGGCGTGGCGATCACTTAGCATGGACTTTGTATCTGGCCTTCCAGAAGACGCGCATGGGCGCACACTGGTATCTTCGTCGTCTCTAACCGGTTCAGCAAGATGGTGCATCTGGCTCCGGTCGCCGCATCAATAACTGCGGCAGATAAGGCGACACTCTTCTTTAAAATGGTCTGCTAGCACCATGGGATGCCCACTACAATTGTTTCGGATCGTGACCCCCGGTTCACAGCCGCCTTTTGGTCGCGGCTGTTCGAGTTACTGGATACCAGATTGTAAATCTCTACTGCGACGCATTCCGAAACCGACGGCCAGTCTGAACGTGTGAACCGCGTATTGGACGACGTGCTGCGAAGTTACGCCACGTCATACGAGTCATGGAGTGCTTTCCTCTCCATGACCGAGTTTGCATTAAATAACGTCGCTCACGCTTCAACGAAATTGACCCCCTTTTTCATCAATAGCGCGCGTCATCCACGCGTGCCTGTACTTCTCGGTTTGCAGTATGATTCTACTCTTGTTGGGGGAGAAACCCCAGGAGTTCTGGAGTTGACGAAGTCCGCAGCATTGAGCGCTGCGGATACGCACGATGACGCCTCGCCTGCTCCAGCGTCGCTTAATGTGGCAATGACTCGCGCTGCTTGCCAGCGTAAGCTGGCTCCGTTGTCGGTACATGATGCTACAGAATGGGCTAGCGAAGCTTTGATTACCCCTACGCGTCGTGCGTTTCCATTACCTTCTCCGGCCAACAGTCCTTCGATCGATCCCTCGAGTCGTAGTACTTCGCCGCCGAGTGCTCGTCTCACTAACTCGGCGGCTATCGACGCGTTTGTGGAACAACGACAGTTAGTTGTACGTTTGTTCGTGATGTGCTCGCGAGCGCGAAAGACAAACAAAAGGCGTCCGCGGATCCACGAGGACGCAAGAATTTAGAGAAGCTCTCCGTGGGTGACTCCGTGTTGTTATCCACGACAGGCATTCAAGAGGCATCTGTGACAAACCTCGGTGCAAACAAACTGTCACCGCGCTATAGTGGACCGTTCAAGGTCGTCAAGGTTATGGGAAATGCCTATACAATTGATATCCCTACTACAATGCGACTTCACCCGACGTTTGGCGTCGGGCGACTCAAACGCTGCTCGCCGGCCCTCCTCCCGACTGATCAGGAGGTCCCACCGCGGGATCATAACGTGTCCCGCGGTACTTTGGCTTCCTTGGAGGATCTGGTTGACGGTCCCTCGCAACACCGCGTTGTCATTACAAAGAGCCACGTTTGACTGTTTCAAACGTTCCAAGCGAGCCGCCAATCCAGCTACACTCGCGATTCAGCAAGCTCAGCCAGTTCCCTCGCCTGCTACGCGTCATAACAACAAAACCAACGCGCTGTTGATACTCGCGAAGCTCCTTCGCGAGAGACTCGGTCATGTCAGACCCCGCCAGACTTGCAGGCACCGCATGCACGCTTCCACCGAGATGGTCCTCCCCGTTAATTGATAGCGCCGGGAATCCGCGCTGGATTGTCGATAAGATTCTCGAGTATCGTGACCCATCGACCTTGAATCACCGCGCCTCCAGTTATGGCCGTCCCACGGCGATCTCGGACGGTCGTCAATATCGCGTCCGCTGGCTTGGTCTCCCTTCCACGAGCGATTCGTGGGAGCCTCGCTCCATTCTTTTCGCCGGCGTTCCAGACGTGGTGAAGGCTTACCACGCCGAGGAGAACGTGGTGGTTCTCGAAGTCGAGGACTTGCAGACCGAGAGCGTGAACGTGAATCACGTGTCGATCGATTACGTACACGACGAGCAGACGTACATGCTCATAACTCGAAAGAGAAACGGAAGAAGAGCGCCCGTGGATAGGGGTTCATAGCGCCCTATCCACGGGCGCTCTTCTTCCGTCATTGGATATTGCGCAAGAATTGATTCCCACTCGTCGCGGGTTGGAGTTTGCTCACCGCGACAAAATCGACATCCCTCGCGCCTTCGCACGTAGCAAAACGGTCGTCCAGAGTTCTAAGACATTGTACACACCTTCTCACGCAAGTCGGACAGCTCATACTTCCGTCGCTGTTCCTCCCGATGTAGTAATAACTCGCCGAAATGTGATTCCGAGTTCCAGCGTCGCACGAACGCAGTTCATGATTCTGTTGTGAAGCGTTTCAAGAATTAGTAGGTCAGAGGACTGGTGGGTCATAGTGAAGGGGATTAGCCAAGGAGGAGCGACCGTTGGATAAGGGACAGAGAGACGGAGCGCTATAATGAGACGAGGAATGACCGTTGGATGAGGATATTGTACGGTTTAAGCGTGCTCCATTTAGAGGAGCTAACCGCGGTTAGGCCGATGGACCGCGGTTAGCCGATGGACCCGGTTCCTCGAGGTAAACCCCGGTCTTCCAAAGTAGACCCTAGTCCATCATGATTAGACCTCGGTTTTTCATAATGGTAGGCCTTGGCCCTTCGGTCGGTGGATCCTCGGCCCCTGTCCCCAAAGGTCGACCTTGGTCCTGTATCAATGGGCCTTGAACCCTCGGCCCCTTGGCCCCGGCTCCTCGGCTCCTCGGCCCCTCGGCTGCTCGGCCTCTTGGCCCCGGCCTCTCGGTCTCCGGCCCCTCGGCAGGCAGAATCAAGAATCAAGTCTCGGGGTAAAGATAGAGTAAAGAAGTTAAAAGGACTATATTAAATACTACTCAATTTGCGATCTACACAGCACGCCTCCGTCGTGCTTCCAAGGTACTTACTATGTCTACCCACCTGTTCCGGGAAGGGATACATTTTGGCCCCCCGTCGAAGACAGTTGTGTGGTAAGACCCAAGTGCAAATAGAGCACCAGGTGTGGGCTCGTCTGGGTAGCACACCCCAACTCAACCCGTTATCGGAAGCGTTCTCCCTACCTTAGTGGTTCGGGAGCAAGTAAAGGCCAGGAGGTTAACACCCCTGAGATATCAAGAAAGAAAAAAAGCCAGGGTTGAGTATCTTCCCTGAAGAACTTGGTCATAAGTCCACTCTCGACCTAGTCGACCAAGCGGCCACCTATCCGCCTACCGAGTGAAGTATACCCACTCGAGGCACCCCAAGGTCGACCTCTCTCAAGGCCGACTTCACATCTCAACCAAGTCTCCGAAGAGTGTAACCCGCCAGCCGACAGGTACACAAGGTGCGAGAAGGTCTATACGCGGCATTGGGGTACTCCCTCCGATAGTCGGCAGTCCGCCACAGTGAGTGGCTTGGGGTCTCATTACGCAACTTTGAAAACTCGCTTCACCACAGTACCGTGTGGGCTTTTATATGGGCAAGTTAGGTGGCTTAGCCAAACAGTGGGCATTCACATGTGGTGCATCACTGCAAGATGCTTTTCCCACATGGGCCGATCTGAAAGTTCAGATGACCCGGCAGTATGCACCGCCAAACCAAGCACACAGTAACCGGTGGCAGTTTTTGGCGTGTCGCCAAGGTAAGCGTGAGCTTGCGGCATATGTACAAGAGAACTCTCATTGCTGCCATGATCATAGACCCTATGCCTGAGGCAGTGACCGTCACGGTCTTCATGGAGGGCCTCCGAGTTGGCGTTGCCAGAACGGAAGTCTTCCGGGTAAACCCGTCCTCAGTTTAGGAAGATTTTGGAGTGGCATGGAATGCCGAGACCAACTTTAAGGCCGCTAGTCCTGCTACTTATAACTACTCGTCTGATGTGTCTGTACCCATGGACTGTAGTCAAGTGTAGTCAAGTGGAGGATGAAGAAGCTGAGCTTTAAGCTGCGGAGCAGCAAATTGTGCACAGATGTTATATCTGCAAGAGCACAGGTCATTTGATGGCAAAATGCCCTGCAAGAAAGGCATATTTGGCCTCGAAGGGCCGACGCCCCATGGGTAAACCTTCTGGTTTGCCGCGGGGAAAAGGCGGAACCTAGTAGGCGTAAGGCACCCTACTTGGAAAGAACTGAGTTCTGTTGAACCCTTAAGGAGGTAGAAGTAAACAGGGCCCAGCCCCAAAGAGATTCGAGCTCTCAAAAACGGAACGAGAATGCGAGCCAGTCTTGCTAGTCGTCGAAGGGACGGCCAAGGGCTTTGATAGTGTAACGGGGCGAGAGCTCCGTTACCATTAAAGGTCTTACGAGGAAGCGTAAGAAGTATGCAATTTACTTGCGTGCATAAGACCAAATTGAACTCTGTTCATTATTATTAAGGTTAGATACAAAATACTAAACCTTCTGTGAACCACCCAAATATGTGTCAAACAGCAATTGAGTGAAATAGGGCCAAACCCTACTTTCAACCAATCAAATAATGGCACTAGAGATACGCTATTCGTATCTTTTCCTTTTCCTACTTTATGTAAATTTGTCAATATTGTCTACCTAATTATGCATACTAATGGGAACGTTATTATTGCCATATCGTACTTGATATGGCGTGTAACGATACACCCCGTTACGCCACCCCCAACTCAAAATGACAACTATCATGAGTAAAAGGGACCAAGACACATCAGACACGCTCGCGTAACTTGACCTGCTTTACTGAGTCGCCAATTAGCTTCGTCACCGCACGCAATCCCGGCGATGCCTTCGACAACCTTCAATCCACCGAGAAGATACGTAGATACCTTGCAATTCTGGACCTTGGATGACTGCAGTGGTATCCAGTAATCACGTGGAGACGAGGTCATGGCCAATATGTGGCGAAGGTGGAGAGAAACGTGTTGGGAACCCGTCACGGCTTTTGTAGCCGTGACCCAAAATTCGCTCGGTGAATCATGGACTGCGTTCGTGCGACGCTGGAACTCGGAATCACATTTCGGCGAGTTATTACTACATCGGGAGGAACAGCGACGGAAGTATGAGCTGTCCGACTTGCGTGAGAAGGTGTGTACAATGTCTTAGAACTCTGGACGACCGTTTTGCTACGTGCGAAGGCGCGAGGGATGTCGATTTTGTCGCGGTGAGCAAACTCCAACCCGCGACGAGTGGGAATCAATTCTTGCGCAATATCCAATGACGGAAGAAGAGCGCCCGTGGATAGGGCGCTATGAACCCCTATCCACGGGCGCTCTTCTTCCGTTTCTCTTTCGAGTTATGAGCATGTACGTCTGCTCGTCGTGTACGTAATCGATCGACACGTGATTCACGTTCACGCTCTCGGTCTGCAAGTCCTCGACTTCGAGAACCACCACGTTCTCCTCGGCGTGGTAAGCCTTCACCACGTCTGGAACGTCGGCGAAAAGAATGGAGCGAGGCTCCCACGAATCGCTCGTGGAAGGGAGACCAAGCCAGCGGACGCGATATTGACGACCGTCCGAGATCGCCGTGGGACGGCCATAACTGGAGGCGCGGTGATTCAAGGTCGATGGGTCACGATACTCGAGAATCTTATCGACAATCCAGCGCGGATTCCCGGCGCTATCAATTAACGGGGAGGACCATCTCGGTGGAAGCGTGCATGCGGTGCCTGCAAGTCTGGCGGGGTCTGACATGACCGAGTCTCTCGCGAAGGAGCTTCGCGAGTATCAACAGCGCGTTGGTTTTGTTGTTATGACGCGTAGCAGGCGAGGGAACTGGCTGAGCTTGCTGAATCGCGAGTGTAGCTGGATTGGCGGCTCGCTTGGAACGTTTGAAACAGTCAAACGTGGCTCTTTGTAATGACAACGCGGTGTTGCGAGGGACCGTCAACCAGATCCTCCAAGGAAGCCAAAGTACCGCGGGACACGTTATGATCCCGCGGTGGGACCTCCTGATCAGTCGGGAGGAGGGCCGGCGAGCAGCGTTTGAGTCGCCCGACGCCAAACGTCGGGTGAAGTCGCATTGTAGTAGGGATATCAATTGTATAGGCATTTCCCATAACCTTGACGACCTTGAACGGTCCACTATAGCGCGGTGACAGTTTGTTTGCACCGAGGTTTGTCACAGATGCCTCTTGAATGCCTGTCGTGGATAACAACACGGAGTCACCCACGGAGAGCTTCTCTAAATTCTTGCGTCCTCGTGGATCCGCGGACGCCTTTTGTTTGTCTTTCGCGCTCGCGAGCACATCACGAACAAACGTACAACTAACTGTCGTTGTTCCACAAACGCGTCGATAGCCGCCGAGTTAGTGAGACGAGCACTCGGCGGCGAAGTACTACGACTCGAGGGATCGATCGAAGGACTGTTGGCCGGAGAAGGTAATGGAAACGCACGACGCGTAGGGGTAATCAAAGCTTCGCTAGCCCATTCTGTAGCATCATGTACCGACAACGGAGCCAGCTTACGCTGGCAAGCAGCGCGAGTCATTGCCACATTAAGCGACGCTGGAGCAGGCGAGGCGTCATCGTGCGTATCCGCAGCGCTCAATGCTGCGGACTTCGTCAACTCCAGAACTCCTGGGGTTTCTCCCCCAACAAGAGTAGAATCATACTGCAAACCGAGAAGTACAGGCACGCGTGGATGACGCGCGCTATTGATGAAAAAGGGGGTCAATTTCGTTGAAGCGTGAGCGACGTTATTTGATGCAAACTCGGTCATGGAGAGGAAAGCACTCCATGACTCGTATGACGTGGCGTAACTTCGCAGCACGTCGTCCAATACGCGGTTCACACGTTCAGACTGGCCGTCGGTTTCGGAATGCGTCGCAGTAGAGATTTACAATCTGGTATCCAGTAACTCGAACAGCCGCGACCAAAAGGCGGCTGTGAACCGGGGGTCACGATCCGAAACAATTGTAGTGGGCATCCCATGGTGCTAGCAGACCATTTTAAAGAAGAGTGTCGCCTTATCTGCCGCAGTTATTGATGCGGCGACCGGAGCCAGATGCACCATCTTGCTGAACCGGTTAGAGACGACGAAGATACCAGTGTGCGCCCATGCGCGTCTTCTGGAAGGCCAGATACAAAGTCCATGCTAAGTGATCGCCACGCCTCGGTGTCTATGGGTAGTGGAGTCAGCGAAGCTTGAGAGGACGGAGCTGGTTTCACGCGTTGGCATGTCTCGCAGGAACAAACCCACTTGCGAACCCACATATACATATGGGGCCAGTAAAAATCACGTGACAGCGCGAGGTAAGTCTTCTACCGTCCTAGGTGACCGCTCGTCGCGCTGTCATGATATTCGTGGAGTATGCGAGCACGTAAATCATCATCTAGTGAAACGACAGTGCGAGGAGGATTAAACGATCGACCTGGTACATTAGCAGGTCGCCAACAATTGTGTAACGAGAAGCCTGGGCGCGTGTCGGCGCTGCCAGTTTGTACAGCGCCTCATCCGATGGGTCTTGACAGTACTTCAAGAGTGGCGAAAGGAACTTATCGCGATGGTACGCCGTCGCGATGTCAGTACGGAGCGGATTGACCGCGCTCACAGCGGTCGTGTTTACTCCAAGAGCCACACAGGCTGCACATTCCTCGTCTTCGTCCTAAATAGAGGAGCGAGCTATGGAAGTTGTGGGTCACAAGGGGAGAACGCGACAACGCGCCGGCGATAATGTTTGTCAAACCAGGCTTGTTGTAGACGTCAAAGTGGTGTTCGGAGAAGAACGATAGCCAGCGCGCTATGCGCTGACTAACGTGCGGATTTTTTGTGGCTGTCCGTAACGATGCGTGATTTGTGTAGAGTGCGAGCGTTTCTTAACCAAGAAGATATACGCAAAACTTCACTAGAGCATAACGCATCGCTAGCAACTCTTGGTCATGAACAGGATAATTACGCTCGTCAGGTTTCACTGCCGAGACTGAAAACTCACGACACTTTCGTGGCCTTCATCATTATGTTGCATCAGAGCACAACCCAATCGCGAAGTCGCTCGCATCAAAAACATGAAAAGGCTTGGAATGATCTGCCAAGTCGAGAACTGGAGCTGATATCAGTTTTGCTTCAATAGCATCAAGAGCGCTTTGATGCTCCTGACGCCACGCTCACGTGGCATCTTTCTTCAACAACTGGGACAGCGGGTGAATAACTGCCGCGGAGGCTTTCGCGTAATGATGCAGATAATTAGCAAGACCAAGCCATTCACGCAATTGCTTCGGGTTTGTTGGCTGCGACCAGGCGCAGATAAACGCGACCTTCTCGGGTTCAGCGCGAACACCTTTCGCGCTGACGTAGCAAACCTAGCACAGGGATCTCTGGAGCGCAGAAGATACACTTCTTCAGGTTTGCGTACACTTTTTTGCACGCATAGCTTCTAACACCTTACGGAGGTAACCCAAATGAACGCCAAGGTCCACCGCGCCTTCAGCGGCGCGGCTGTCTATGAAGATATCGTCGAAACATCTAGGCGCGAAGTCTCGAAATGGACGCAGAACGTGCGAGACCATACGATTGAAGGTATCAGGGGCTTTTGTAATCCCCTGTGGCATCACGAGCCATTTCCAAAAAATTCCGCTGGGTATACTAACTACTGTTAGGGGAATATCCTTTGGACGCATGAGGATTTGATAGAATCCGTCCGTCAAATCTAGAGTAGAGAAGATCATGCTGCCCGACATGGTGTTCAAAACCATGTCCTCCCACGTAATCGGGGTCTCCGCAAAGATTGTGGCATCGTTCAGCTTGTTTAAAGGCGTGAGCGATGCTCCAACCTCCGGTCGATTTCTTAACACTGAAGGTGGGACTCGAGTGGGGAGAGGCACTCTCACGGACGTGACCCGCTTGTCTTTGTCCTCGAAGAAGGTATCAATCGCCTCAACTTGATCACGGGGAAGCGGTCACTGCCGCGTAACACATTATTTAGAACCTGGCACAATATCGATCTCGTGCCGTACACCACGGTCAGCAGGCAGGACTACTGAAACCTTATGCGGGAAAACATTAGCAAACTCTCGTGCCAATTTGAGAACCGGATTACTTGAGGACGCAAGTTCATCTAATGACTGCGCCGCGAAGTGCTCTTCGCGTGCTGACTTTGGCTCCATCCCTTCAGGACGATTGTGGTTGGCAAGCGTCGTCTCGTCGACAACAACACATAGTTGTTGGATCCCCCCCCCTCTTAAGATCACGCAGCATCTCATCCCAAGACACTTCCAGGAGCTGCGTGATGCCAGACGCGTTGCAAGGTGGACTTGCGACTTGGATCGAATGACTGCTGGGACCTGTATCAGTCAAGCTCAACACGCTAATCGTTTCTAATGCTGAAGCAGGCGTGGTGAGTCGAGGTTGCTGTGGGGAACTTGAACGTGCGCGTCGCTCTCGACGGCGCTGAGACTCTGACCGCTGGGGTGCCGCGTCAGGCTTCGATTGTGGGAGCCCCTGCTCGACCAAGACTACACTCGACTGAGGGAACCTCTGCTTGACCTGAGTCTTAATCTTGGACACCGAGCGCCACTACACCGGTGTTTCATTCGGGGCAAACGGAGGCCACTGCCAGTCCGGAATGCGTTGGAGCCACTGCTCGCTCATTACGCACCAAAAGCCACTGCGTCGGTGCGATTCTTGACTCAGGGACTACTGTTCAGCTGAGGGGGCGCAAGTCGCGTGTTTGCACACCGGGCACGAAGGGCCATCGCTCTCTTTGCTGGAGGTGTATGTCAATGAGTCTGGGTCCACGACGGCGACGTGCGGCCATGTGTTTGCCGATCTGGAGAGGTGGGCGAAAACCGCGGTGACATCGACATCACGTGGCTGAACCGTGCGATTCAGCAAACTGATTTCTGGACGATGCCGTGCAAGTCACGGCATTCCAAAAATACAGTCGAATGATCCACTGAGGTCAATTATTTGGAATTCATCACTGCTCACAAAGCCGTCAAATCGATACGGCACAACTACGGAACGCTGTCGCAGCGTGCGTGACTTGCCGTCAGCATACTTGACGGTCATCTCTCCCGATTGCTCGCGTACACACAGCCGCGAGGGGATAGTCTTCAAACTTTGGCGCGATAAAGTTGTTTGTCGCGCCTGAATCCAGCAAAGCACGAAGGGGTCGACTGTAGCCATCGACACACACACTGAGTACAATCAGTCGCTTGTCATTGCTGGATGTGGTGGCATTAAGCTGCGCATGGAGCGCAGTGGGCCTAAAGAAGGAGCCATTACCGGAGGTACGTTTCTTCCAATTCGCTCAGTAGGGCGCCCCGCCCCTACTGCTCGCCGCCGTGTTTTGAGTACTCAAGCGGACCGACATGATTTTCGGATTCGACAGAGGCGAGAACAGGAGATGGCTCGCGGCACACCGCTGCGCAATGACCCGGTTTGCGACAACGGAAACACACCAAGGGACGTTCCAAACGAACACCACTACTACGCGAAAGCGTTGAGCGTCGAGCCCTCGATTTATCTATTGCATCGATTTCCATTGGCTCAGGAGCCAATGCACGGACGTCTGTCATCAAGGTCTTGGCGTATGAAGAAGCCATGACATAGTCTTCACGAAGCGCGAGAGCTAAAGCCTCTTCAAGGGAAGTAGGGTCGGCACGCGTAAGGCAGAATCTCGTCATGCCTTCGCGCATGCCTGAGAGGAAGACGTGAACTTAAGACGCCATGTCGACCGGCTTCGTGACGATGCACGAAGCCAGATGGCATGTTCGTTGAACGTAGTCGCGCATGGAAGCTTGCCTTGTTTAAGGCCTAAGAATTCGGTGCGTAGACGCGACTCGTATTGTGGTGGCTCAAATGCCAGTCGTAGGTCACTCTGGAGCGCGTCCAGAGTGAGGGAGGCATACTGGTCGGCTACCAGCTTTCCCAAAGCCTACTCTTTTGCCTTACCAGTCAGGCGTGAAAGGAGGAAGTTTACCTTCGATGACATTGCCTCGATAAGTCTTGAGGCGATAGCGATATCGATCTCTCTAAACCAACAATTGAGTGGGAGACGATTTGGGCCCGCACCCGAGTGAGGGACGTCTTCATTTTGACTGCTTCAATTCTTGGAAAACGCGAGGGAGTTTGTACTCGCCGATTCGTTTCGGCGAGCTCGCGACCATGAACTCTTGGGCGGCATCACGTTGTTGGCTCGGTGACGCTGCGTTTAGCAGCGTCGTAACAATAACTTGGCCAGACACCTCTGCGTGGCGGTGAAGGGCTTCCCACTCCACTAGCTTGAGGTGGGGAAACGAAGCGTGTTCCAATGTATTCATGACAGATTCAAGGGGCATGTCGTCATCCATCGCGTTGGAAGGACTACTACGTGCTACCAGGTGTAACGGGGCGAGAGCTCCGTTACCACTAAAGGTCTTACGAGGAAGCGTAAGAAGTATGCAATTTACTTGCGTGCATAAGACCAAATTGAACTCTGTTCATTATTATTAAGGTTAGATACAAAATACTAAACCTTCTGTGAACCACCCAAATATGTGTCAAACAGCAATTGAGTGAAATGGGGCCAAACCCTACTTTCAACCAATCAAATAATGGCACTAGAGATACGCTATTCGTATCTTTTCCTTTTCCTACTTTATGTAAATTTGTTAATATTGTCTACCTAATTATGCATACTAATGGGAACGTTATTATTGCCATATCGTACTTGATATGGCGTGTAACGGTACGACCCCGTTACATAGCTACCCTTCATTAATAACCCTACCATATGCAGTTTGATGACCAGCACTGCAACGTGATTTAGTCAAGGTACACCTGGTACACATTCAGCGTGCCCATCACCGTGTGTCATCCCTGGTCCCATATGACGTCCGTATGTCTTCTTCTCACCTATCATCTCCAATCGTACTTCGATCTAACGATCTTCTTTTCCCAGTCCCATATGCGAAAATGTCGCGTCTTAGTCCCCCCTGTCAACTTGTTAGCCAATCTGGTGATGGTGCCCTTTACCTGTCGTGGGGTCTTGCAATTTTCACTCCTGGGCTTCCATGACCTGTCAGAAACAATAACTTTTAACACGGACAGCTCTATTGGGACCAATAAAAAGATGCCGTTACATGCAAGAAATTGGGCTCCGCGGACGGCCGTTTTAGCCCAGCAATGGAGACGTGGGATAAGCACCCGGAGCTGAAACTAAATATGTCCTATAAGGGCGGGTTTGAGGGCTTCTTTCAAGATATCCGCGTTGCAAAAAAATGTCCAAGCGCTGTTGCCAGATTTTAGCATAAAGACGGTACTTGAACCGCTTATATGTCTCCGTGATGTCCTCCGAATACCGGGCCAACAGCATTGCTGTGACCCGCGGCAGATTGCATGGTACTTTATGGTTCCCACGATGAAGGATCAAATTAAGTAAGGGATAGATTTCTGTGAGGCTCCCGTGACTGAAGAAAGAGGCCCAGATTACTTGGGCGCGGGGACATTCCTAAAAAGAGTTAATTCTGAGTTTCCTTCCTTTTGGCCCTCACATTCCCAGTATGGCAGGTGCCTCGCGTGTCCAATATTAGTACATAAATTAAGCTGGCCGGTAGCGTGTCCATATCTGATATTTGGTTACCGCGTACAGTGGTTCCAAAGCTGATACGGGGAGACGTCGATACCTGCGTGTAAACAATGTAAGAAGTCGATTTATTGGCCGCTGCAGCGGTGCGGCAAGACGACGCTTAGTTAGCGCGAAAGCTTGTTGTCTAAGAAACTGGAAGTTTTGGTGTCTGGAAGCGGTGGGATAAGCACACGACGGATGCCGGTAGAGCTGGGAATTGAAAAATTAGACAAATTTATATCGAGTGCGCTCTGCAGATTAGAAGATTTCTGGTGTGGTCTGTCGGACCAGCAGCGTAGGCCCGCCAGTACCCAAGTTCTTCTATTCTGGCATTCAATAAGCACCCATAACTGAGGGTATCGAGGGCAGTAACGAAAGGTGTTCGATGTTTTCAGGTATTATTGCCGTGCATCGCATGCCACGGACAAGAATGAACCTACCCCACCCGACGTGTACCGATGCGATGGCTTCAGATTGTAGGAGCAGAGACCGCACCCTCAATGGATCCAAATGCCTTCAGGGTTTCCCGACTCGAAGGACGTCGATGCGAGATAGACGATGATCGTCCATTCTCGAAGTTTGGAATGCGAATGGCGGACGATCTTTGTCTTAGACAAAAGTTATAATTTTTTAATTTTCTTAGCAGTTGCTACAAGTAAAGTATAGGCAATCTAACACAAAATACCTATTGTCTGGCTGTTGAATAATCAATAAGGGTAGCGTCGTTTGCTGATCGTTCAGCACAAACGCAATCTTGACTCAGACTTGAAGCCCAAAATTTTTGCATTTCCTTAGTTCTCACGGCACATAATGCACGCTAATCACAGGAAAGCATTTTCACCAAATTTGCTTAGGTTGCACCCGTTTTGGTCAACTTACAAGCAATCACGATGTCCATAACCCTCCAGGTAGATTTTTTTGTGCTTACTGAGCGTTTCATTTTATACAAAAAATCCGGTCAGGTTATTATTATCAAACACGATACTTTATCTGGTCAGTAGACGTTTAGGACTTTTCAAAACATAAGGGTCAATGTTCATTTCTCGCTGTCCTACTGCCGCAAGGAAACTTTTGCGTCAGACTGTGCCGCTAAAATCTGTAATTGTTGCAAGTATTCGGTTAAGATTTGTTGAAGCAATAGTATAATCTTCTAAACAATCCAGTTTATAGCACTGCGAAGCCGAATAAGCAGTTTTGCTTCACTAATGAAATGAATGATGTACTGATGTTAATAGGCATTATAGTGACACATGGCGCACCAGCTTTCAACACGTTGCGCCGATAGCTTAATAAATTATTTGTAGTAAAATTACATTGAACATATTCTATACGCTTGAGCTAACAGAGCCTTCGAGGTAAGGAAGGACCAATGCACTTCAGTTTTGCCTTCAACTAAATTATCAGTGTTAGCCCGATTCGCCGGAAGAAGCATAAAAAGGAGCGTAAAATAAACCTGCGAGTCTATCGCCTTAACCGCTCGGCCAAGCTGTCTTCGAGTAATTAAATCTGCGGGCGGATCAATTTTGTATTTTTTTGCAAAACATTTGCCACCGTTAGATTCTCACTTCTTTCAAACACATAAGCAAACAGCGTTTTAAGTTTTATTAAGTATAACTGTTGCTCGAAACTATAAGGTCCGATATGTCGTCACACGTTTACTGTAATGCTTAGTGTAAGATGATTGCAACTCTCAGTCGTAATTCTTGGCCTCATCGGTCATTTAGAGACCTATTTACTACAATACAACATACTAGACAGCGTAGTCTTTCGTTATGGTACCAAGTTGCTTCTTGAGCGCCCCGCCTTTTGAGGAGCAGTACGAAACCCATGTATCACAAGAATGATAGGACCGAAGTGATGCAACACGTAGACAAAGATACGCGCTGTAGAGCAGCTCATCGCGTTCTTCAGCGAGCGACAATGTAGCAGGATTTGGTCTCACGTTCAGGAAGTAAGTGGGGTATTTGTGTGACGACATGTCTTGTCACGCTCTGTTTTGGACAGCTGGGGGGCAACTATTATTCCAATTGGGTTTGCCTTGCACGCAAATAAAATTGCATGTGCGTGAGCAACATTTAATATAAAGCGGTAGTTTGCGCTCGTCAATAAATAAAGCCTGGCAGTTTTAGTAGAAAATGGTCTAGGTAACACAAAATGAAAGAAATATACCGCTAGCGCAGAGCGGCTGTCGCTGCATTCCTCGTATTTTGCGTACTTATTTTATATGATGAAAGTCGAGGCTAAAAAAGACACGCCTCAAGTGTTTCCTCAATCATTCTGTGTCAATCGTAATAGAGTTATGCTTGGTACATATATCGTCGTAAGTAGCGCTACGCTACCTGTTTTGCCGTTATGTGTAATACTTGTTGGAGTACGTTGTCGCTTTATTAAGCCACAGGCGTCCAGAGACTATACCACGTTGTTTTGCGGCAAAGCTAATACCCGCTCGCCACAGTAGAATACGGTGAGACCCAGAGTTAATTTGGCTCATAAGGCAAATTATCCAGCCTTGTTTTGTGCAGTGCATATTTGCCTAATTGTTGTATGGGTGTCGCCAGCTTCTTGTCGTACAACATATGTTGCCGCGTTGCTTAAAGTGTAAAGCTCGTTTGGAGCCACTCATCAGTCTACAGTATCAGCTCCTTTGTTCGTCATCACAATAGGTTCATTCTGTTATTATATTGGAGTCGGTCTCCCCGGTACTTTAGCTGCTCGTGCGAGAGTAAGTGTTTTAGATCAAAAGCAGGCTCTTAGGCGAGCCTAACGTGATAAGAACTATAGGTCAAGCAAGTGAAGCTAACAAAATTCTTACACACGACAACGTTTTGACGTGGATTGTTAAGTTTTTAGGAGCGCAAAATAGCCTTAGCAAGGTCATCTCTGTCGTCGACCTATACTCTGGAGCTTCACTTTTTTTCGCGCTGTCTCATCCATCTGGCTTGCGGCTGGCTGCTCCACCACAGAGACAATTACAGCTGTTAGCGTAAATCACCGATTTGGGCTGTGCTTTGAAACCTCAAGCGTGTGCATTGCAGCACGTTCATCGCAGTTGTCATCGCAAACTTTACGATGAGAAAACGGACCCCCACACCTCTTCATGTTTTCGGAAAAGACGCTCAAATAGAGCGTCAAAATCGCGGCGACGCCAACACCACAGACCACGATTCATACCAACATGGCGAAACCATGTCAACGCAAGGCATGAAGCTTGACGCTGATGCAGAACAAAAGGTAGCGGTATCAGTTGGTCTAGTGACCGAGGAAAACTGGAGTGAACTCAGGAACCTCCGCGTGGCAGGCGAAAGCGAGGCATCAGCTCGTACTTGGCCGTGCTCGAGATCGAGCTTTAGTGCCGACATGAATAGGCAGGAGATTAGACGAACAAGCCGCTATGCACATATGACAACTTTACAGGAAGACAGCAGATTCAGCAAGTCGTCACTTAATTTCATTCTAGATGACCAAGCCGCGTCAGCAGCATTCGGTGAGATAAAGAATGTGATCTTTCTGGCGCAAACCTCACTTACTAAATGGCTTTAACGTCGAGTTTATTGTAGAAGAAGAGAAATTTACTTTTAAAAGAAAACAACCCAGGTGCAGCACCACAGGTCATCTAAGTAAAGGGGCACGAGACGATTTCACATTGGGTGTTAAAGGTGATTTGGCTACATCAAAACAAAGCAACCGAACTAGTCGCTTAACTAGCAAGCTCCCAATCCAAGACGGGAAACGCAGAGCACGCAGGCCGCCTAGCCGTATATGCAAATACGATGGCTGCGAGCAGTACGTGGTTGATCAAGGGCTTTGTGTTCGACATGGAGTGCGTTAATTTGTCGATATTCGTTTCTAGAAGACGCCCCGATACAACTATTGAGGAGTTTGAAAAGTAACTGGTTTTCATGTATAATGCAACTGAACAGGGTGGTAAGCGATGTCAAACCTTAGGATGCACCAGTCGAGCGAAATATCAAGGGCGTTGCTGGAAGCACGGTAGGTCCCAGATTTTATATTTGCGCACTTTTATCTGATGACAGTTGACCATCACAGGCGGATCAGTGAAGTGCAAGGTTGCGGGGTGCATCAATCGTGCCAAGTCGCGCGGGTTCTGCTGGTCGCACGGTGGTGGTACAAAGTGCAAGGCCGAGAGCTGCGAAAAAATTGCCATTTCCAACTCCCTTTGCTGGGCTCACGGAGGAGGTACGTCCATGTTTGTCAGCGAATGCGGTTTGACGACTATATGATTGGGCGGACTAACCGTCATGTGGATTGAAGGAAAGAGGTGCGAGGTGGAGCGATGTATGCGCCAGGCCTATGAACGCACCGGAAACTTATGCAACAACCATTACCAGGAGCGGCAGAGAGGCGGGAGTGGAGGTGCAGATGACGAGGAAAAGCCATTAGCTCTATCAACGCTTTAATGACTTTCTGTAGCCGTCAAACTCTAGTGACGTAAAAGTTAGGATGCCAGCTGGCAGAGTCCTGTGAAGAGCGGCAATGCAATCAAGTAAAGCGTAATTGAGTGTAATGTCGTCATTGCTTGATAAGCAAGAGAAACAAATCGCAGTTTTGACCTTAAAGCTGAAGGGTCAGCGACATAAGAGGTATGTGTAACTCAAAGCTACTGTCATTGCAAGCTGCTCAAGCGAAATGTTTACGTCGAGAAGAAATCGACGAAAGCTGCATTGAAGTAGGCTTTGAGTTTGGTGATAATGATCGTACGTTAGCTGAGACCATTGATATTTTGTGTGGCCTATAACGGCCAAACGCAGCACAGAATTATGGATCTGCTCCTTTGGGTGTTGTACTAAACTTGACGACTTTTTCTTTTGACAAATAAAAGTTCATTCTGGTGCACTCGCCAGTGACGATGCAACGAAGAAGCGGTGGTATCTGTCGTTATCATTACGCATGTGCGAATGGCATTGTAGCCCTATCAACTGCATCTCGTAAGCTGAAAATAACCAAGTCGAGTTTAAATGTAATTAATTGGTCAGGGCGCACTTGTATAACCTGTTAATAATTTATAGATGCAATTTAAGTGACAGCGTTCTAGTTTTCAATCCCGTCGACGATATGAAACAGTATTTTGCAAGGCTTTTATCTTTTAGGCAAAATGCTGCAATGAGTAAAACTTTTTCGTTCGTAATTTTATTCTTCATGCAACACAATGGTAAAGTATAATACAGTCGTTGTTCATGTTGTGCATTCCTCCTCTGGACTTAAAACTCTATGTAAGGGCGTCCATCGTATAGTCTAAGGGAGTGCTGTTGTGAGAGTCGCTGTCGTGTCAGCATCGAAGACGTCAACGGCAAAATATGTGTTGTAGACATTTTCGTTACTAGCTGATAAAGCCATGTTGATCGGTAGGCAAACAACACCTTTTTGCAAGCCCAATTCGTATCATGCAGTCTTAGTACACCTGTTGCGCGACTTTGCTGTCTGTGCAAGCAAAACGATAGCGAGTAAACAAACATACAGCGGAAGAGTAGACCGCAGACGTAGAAATTGACGCATTTTGTCTGTCTGATAGTGTCGTTGCTCGTGATTATATATTGCCTAGCCAAAACGTATAACATTCACGCATATAACAATAGATAAGTTAGTGCTGTAAAGGTTTTTGCCGCTATCAAGCAGTGTCCAGATGTCAAGTTTTTTGCCGTTCAAATTTGTTATCGACAGACAGCATCGTCAGACAGCATCGTCAGACAGTCACCATTACGTAAAGGTACTATATTAGCAACGTGGATCAATTTGGCTTCACATGCGCAGCCGCGCCGTGACCAGCGGAACGAATGTACAAGATGTTTTGATGTATTGATTCGTAAAGTGCAACGATTTTGATTTTAATACGTTTCTAATGTCTTTTAAGTAAAAGTTGTTTTTGAGGCAGGCGTTTTGACAAATGAAAGTGTTTTTTTTCAATTAATACAATATGTCTCAATTTTTAATCTAGAGCTAGAACGAGGTTTCTCAGTAGTCTTCGGTAAGCACAAAAATGTTTCGTAAGAAAAGCACGTTTTAAATTACTTTTTGTAGCTTGCAAGAATTCTCTATTTTAACAATTAATTTATTAATGAATTATACTGACAAATTTTTTATCCGAACAAGTCATCCGCTGTTTACCATGTATATAATAATAATACGCACATCAACCAAATACAGAATAAAAGTCTCACGTAAAAATCATTCTATCCCTTTCAGTCGCAAATTTAATTACAGCTGCGACGCACAGAGCATTTTGAAGCAAGCTTGATGGAAGGAATATCTAAAGCAAAAAATGTTTGTTTAATGGAATGTCTGATCCGCCACTTAACGGAGAGCCCGATTTCATGCTGGACGTGTCAGTCTGTGGAGGGTCTGATTCCGACAAAGCCACAATTGGCGAGTACTCCCTGCTGCCAGAGCCTGACAGCGGAATAAAGTTCATGTATACTTGCCATATCGTCTTCTTATGACGACGTTGAAACGCTAACCAGTAAGAGTAAAACATGCAACCGCCAGGCTTGCAGGAGAAGTAATCGATAGGCTTGAAGACTGATTTTGTTTCCTGCGTGCCATCACCGTAGGCACTTGGGCAGTCATCGTCCTGCAAAACTATCTTATCGTCCAAAAAAATCGCAGAAAGACCGGAATGAACCATTCAACGGGAGAACGATGCATCGCCAGTTAAAAGAGGAGTCTTCGGTTTTGCCTTGGGATCAGTTTTACCACAGGGTTTACCGTAGAGTTTGGGATCACTGTCGATCAGCGTACGAATATCCTTAATGTTATTGGACTTCTTCAACTTCTTGTAAAGATCCACCAGACCCTCGTCACCCTTAGCTTTGTCCCAGTCGCCCTTCAATTGTGGCGGTATTTCTACGACCCACTCAGATTTATGCTTTGTGCCTTTCAAAAATTCTGCTTTGGGGTTCTCCATGTAGCCGTGAGCTTGCACGTAACCAACAGACGAAATAGCATTAGTGAAGGCGGCGAGTGTTGACGTTGCGAACACCATGATAGTCGACAAGTTGTAAGACGTGTTCGTATCGCCCGCAGCAAATTTGAAAATGATATAAACGTTGCTCAAAATGATGAACGGCTAGCCTCAGGAGAGAAAACTGACCGCAGATTGTCGAGAGTTTGCTAGTATTCTCAAAACATCTCGACTAAACGATCACATCTGGTAAGTACGAGTCCCTCCTCAACTAAATAGGCTATACTGAAAAAGATTACCATTTGGATGGGGTGGATAGGTCGTCTGAAGCAGGCACATTAACGTCAAACAGATGCAATTGTGCATGTATTCGTAAATGCTCTATATTAAAGTAAAAAACCAGGCGTTGATCATCTGTGAGCGCAAATGACGAGCAAATTTACCAAAGCTTGCCTTTAACGATGTCGAGTGATACACTAATCTTGTTGTGGATGGTTTAGTTCGAGCATTTTTATCCACAGCATTCTCACGTGGTTTTTACAGCAACGCATGATTATGTGGAGCACAATGAAAAAAGTTGTTAACTTGCGGCTTGACTTCCTACTCACGTCGAACTCATTTTATTTTATAACGCCCAGTCGAAGACAAAACTACAGTGTTAATTACTCTCAATACCATCACTGCAGGCCAGAGTCGCTGTCTTGAAGTTGTAGCATCCCAAACACGTGTTATGTAGTGGTCAGATACTTTACACTAGCTATGAGATACATATGAAAGCTACCAGACAGCTATCCATACCGAATGGGTAAAGGAAAACTTTATGATTGCAAGAGTTGTGAGTGAAAAGTGCTAGGGCTTTGGAGTGCTAAAGGGGGAATTGGTAGAATCTTGGCGCTTATTGACAGGCACATGGAGCAGTGAAGATAAAACTTCGATATATATTAATTTTGCAGGATATCGCATGGCAACACTGTAATATTCGGGACTGCCGATAATCTCAACTCTCTACTTCATGTGTTTGTAATGCTAGTTTTTGTTCAACAAACGACAATAGGCAAGAAGTTTCCAGGTTGTCAGCCGCTCGATATACAAGTTTGCGGAGCATAACACGAAAAGTTTCTATTCACGAGGTGGCACACTGAGTTGCAACATTGACAATGTATGATTGTAACTTACTGTATGCCACCTCGTGAAGTTGCGGAATGAAGAAAACGTACGAAAACCAATTGTGCATTTTGCTTCACTTGTACGTGTGCGTGATCTACCAGCAGGTTGTTAATGCCTCGACTACGACGCTGAAAATTTCTCGGAACTCTATCCCGAACGAAGACAGCACAGCGGCTCGCAAGCCGTCTGATTTGGAAAGGCAATCTGACAACAATACGTCAACATATAATCGCATATGCAGTTCGAGAATAGCCACTGCCTTATGTAGCGCGTGACAAATGCGATTGTCGGGAAGAGATGTGTAGACTTGGTGAATTTTCTGTCAAAAAGTCGCATCGTAATGAACATTGTATGGCTGGCGGAAGATGTAAGCGTATGTCAAATCCAGTAATTTGCTACAATCCTTGAGAATCACGATCGCACGATTCTGCTAACCAAGACCTTTAGTACCGTGGACAGGTGTGACTATGATTGAATTCTTGGATGGGAAAATGCCGTCGTG
The DNA here is from genome assembly GCA_920618645.1 of Peronospora belbahrii. Taxonomy (NCBI): domain Eukaryota; phylum Oomycota; class Peronosporomycetes; order Peronosporales; family Peronosporaceae; genus Peronospora; species Peronospora belbahrii. Next base: position 97,376 of record CAKKTJ010000160.1, on the reverse strand, counting down.
CGAGCTATTAAGTAGCGAGCAGACCCCCACGTAGTATACTTGTCTTCTCTGTAATAACACATGGATTGCTGACTATTCAGTGAAACCGTGGCCGCATGCTTTTTTAACCCACGAAATTAAGATAATAAATGCAAAGCTGTAGAAGATCTTGGGAAAAGTCTTTCCATCTGCGACCGATGAATGATTGGCGTGGTAGAGGAGACGTAAAGCCGGTAACAACTGACGGGCGAGAATGCTTTTTGCAAGTGGACATAATGCGTTTCGTGATAAGATTTCCAAGTGAAAATTAAGAAAATAAACAGCTATGGATAGTCCTGCGATGTCTCGTTTTGTCTTAACATTTCTGTGGCTATATTCATCATAATGAAAGGCTCCGCATGTATTATTTCTAACGTTAGCTAATGCTAAAAATATGTCGTAAGCTTACAATAAGCGGCAACCTCAGTCTCCCGTCATCTGGGTCGTTCTCCTTGACTAAGCTCAGTTTTGAATTTGCCGCAGCAAATTTATCTGCACCCTATACGTCACTGCAAAATGGTGTCTACGACGTCCATCTTGACCCTAGTTACGTTGGCTGCCACGGCCATTGACTACGTGCAGGCACACGGCTATATTTACAAGCCTAAGCCTTATTGGAAAACAAAGGAGAACAGCGAGTGGGTTGTTGAGATACCGCCCCCGTGGAAAGGAGGGTGGGATGAATCTAAAGGTGACGAAGGTCTTCTGAAAGTGTTCAAGGAGCTGGCGCCCAAGCATGGCTACAAAGACCTTCGAACGCTAATGGACGGTGATCCTCTTTACGGCGATGCTTGTGGCTATACGGACCCAAAGGGAAAGCCCGTGGACCCTCCGACAGACGGTACAGCCACTTTTTCTCGTTGTTTTCAGCACGCCGGCCCTTGCGCGATTTTTATGGACAACAAGTTGGCGTTTGAGAGCCACGATTGTCAAGGAGATTTCGGTCGTGGTTCCAAGACAACAAAGTCCATCATGAAACCTGTAAAGTATGAGTTGTGCGCTCCGGGCGGCTGCATGATGCGATTTTATTGGTTGGGGCTTCAGCGTCTTCAAGGAAAAACTTTGTGGCAGGCATACAAAAATTGCATTCCTCTGACGGGTCCTCCTGGCGGAGGTAGCTCGGGGCAATCGTCTAATGGGACAGACTCTTCTATGGTAGACGCTTCTCAAACAGACGTCACTCAAACAGACGTCACTCAGACGGATGTTTCTGATGACTCCAGCTCGAAATCCGACGACCACAAGTCAAAGGAATCTCAGAAAACATCCTCTGACGACAAGTCAAAGGAATCGCAGAAGACACCATCTGCTTCCGCAACGCCTCTTGCTCCCGAGACGCCTTCTAGTGAATACTCTCCGCCGGGAAGCTCGAGTGATCCTTATTCGCCCGCCGATACACCCGCGATGGCACCTGCCCCAAGCAGCAAGTGCAAAGGTCACCGCCGCCGTCACTAGACTCCCAATGGAAGGAAAACGTGAGTTAGGTGGAAAGTTTCTGCGTAGGTGTTCATTTACTCGTTTGGTTGAAGAGATTGCAATACGATTTGTGTGCCATGCTCAAGCTGGAAGAGATTCAAGGTATTGTTACGGATTAGAAGTAGCTATGAGAATGGCAAAAAATTGAGTGTCACCATAAATTCATAACTGTTACGTTTCGGGCAACTTGTGTTTTGCTGTTTCATTGGAAAAATCAACGCGATATTGCATCGCAGTCCACAGCAAGATATTGCTGTGGACTGCCCTATACGATATAAACTGTTTAAGCTTAGCTTCTATGTCAAAGTAAACTTAATAGTTTATCAGCCTAACGATGGTGATTCTAAAAAATGGTAAGTCAAATTTTGAGTGGCCGTCTGTTGGCGCTGCAACGTTTACGCGGGCATACTGTCCTTCGATTAATGGCGCACTAAGCTCACCTTAGGAGTGATAAAATTGTCTGCGCACGATATGCTAATTTTCCGCTTAAACTTGGCAGCTTTCAACCCGACTACAGTGTATCCGGGACGCAAACCTTATCAATTGCAATTAAACGGCTTCAATTCTTTAGATTACTTATTCTAATGCAAACCTCAACAGGTGAATGTTCCCAAATGATTATCCATGCAGCGTGTTCAATGCTGCAGCCCACCACTCTTCTTTATGCTCTCATGATCTGAACTACCTCTCATAGGCTGCGGTTTGCTCGCTCATACTGTTTGCGTCCACCATCATTTCGTGTTTGATCCCGCTGCGGTCTAGGTAGGCCTTGAACTGATGACCCATTCCCTCACCGCTACTACGCTTGATAGCTTGCCTCGTTTCAATTTACGTTGCTACCTTGTAAGCTTGAGCAAGAATAGATTATTTAACTTGGTTTTATGTTCGTATACCGTGACGATCATATACGTTATCACCTAAGAAGCCAAGCGTGGATGAAACTCAGGAGTTAGATAAAGAGGTGTTCAAATTATAGACATTATAAGCAGTATGGCAATGTTTCCCTTTTGCTCATATTTAAACCCGCCCAAATTAGGCCGACAGCCTCGACACGATCGTGTAAGAAAACTATATCTGGAAAAAGTATCATGAAATAAACCTTCCTCGTAACGGTCTTCCGCCTTGTACTCGATTCATCGACAAAGGAAGGGAAGTCAACGATCTTTAAGTATCTACATACTCGCTGGCAGACGCTCGTCTAACGTACCAAGTATAATGTGAAAGTCATTCTTCAAAACGCCAGCCGATGCACTTTCAAAAGTGGAACCAATTCGACGTTGACTACGATAACCTAACTGCTACAGTGTCGCTTAGATGTAAACTATCATTCAATTTACTTAAGAGGTGATAGAATTCCATATTGCTGAGGCCTGCGTATTTTAGACCTGTCACGTCGTTCAAATATTCGGCAAAACTTACTAAGCTTTTCGAGTTAGTCGGCTTGCAAGTGCCCCCGTTTCCGTTATCAAGCTCTTCCCCCGGCGCGTTTTGCCGGGGCCCAAGCTCTAGCAGTTGGTAACGATGTCAGTTCTTTTGCCATCATTCTTGCTTTACTTTCTATTACAATAAGGTAGTATACGATTAACTAGATATAGGCCGGTGAGGGCGCGAGCAAGCCGTCCACGAACAAACGTCATGTTTTGCGTCACCGCAACACCGTCGATAGACAAGTCAAGTGACTTATCGAACCAAGTGCAAGCTCAAACTTGACCATTGTCCCGGGCAAATTTGTCTCTATGACTTCGTCTTGGCACCGTCCGCAATCAGGATTGCGAGAGGCACCAATATCGGCGCAGTTGAAAGGGCACTGTTGTATGAAGCTAATGAACCGAATGTCTATTAATGGTGTCGGTTACTGCAACTCCTCCAACTTAAAAACTAACGCAAGGACAAGACTACTTTTATCAGTGTTGATTGGCCTCTTTAAGACCGATTAACGCTGATTAAAGGAAGGTGTTTAAAGTTCGATCCTCGCTGTTGCGGGGATATATACAGCGAGGTGGTGATAGAAACTTTAGATTACGTGAGTCAATCCATCGGGTGTTTTATCTAACCAACCTGGCGTACATAACTACTAGTTAGTATTCATGCCATAGATTAATCTTATATGATGTACCATCACCACATGGTGATCTTTCATGTAATTAGTATACACAAGCCTACACCTCTAATGACTAAGGTGACCTATGTCATACCATATGTGTTGGCGAAAGTGAGTCACACTTGGAGCACTTGTACACTTGGCCAAATATCAGCACAAAGCTTAAACACTTATCCTTGAGTAGATTACGCTTTGAAGCAATTTAGCTAATTACAATGTCATTCGCTTTTAAGCTTGATGTGGTGTGAGCTACATTTGATGGGAACTGAGCTAATACGCAGTGTGTGACTTTTTTAAAAAGCCTCGGATTATACGATTAAAAAAATTGTTACAGTCAATAAAAAAATTATGATAATGTATCTACAGCTCACGTCTGTCACTAGGTTCTTGTAGTGTGATTGCAGTACACTTTAATTCGGTCTTTATCACGTCATTCTTGTCGTCATATATTTTCATAGCGTCATCTACTGAATTGCCCTGGGTTGCACGAATGAAACAGCCACATTTTTGCCAGCGTTGCAGTGATACTGTATAAAATAAGAGACCGTCGGCTTTATCATCTATTCCTCTTGGATGAACAAACAGTGGCCTGTCGCCAAACGCTGCATGCTAAAGCTCAGCTGCTATACGTTGGGCAGAAGGCACCTGTGCAATCATGTCGCTTACTTGTTTGCCAGGTATGCTGCAACCAGAGCGATGTAGGATCGTTCATCGGTCTATTCCATTCTGTAAAATAGCACTAAGGTTGAATAATTGCCATACGATACCATGGTCTCAATCGCAAGTAACATTAGCTGTATGGGTGTGAACCCATATGAGCAACTCAATCTCATCTTCAATTTATTTTTTTTTCACATCTACGCCGTACCTTCATCACTTGTTGATACAAAAATGTCACCGTGCCAACCAGCAGTTACGGTCAAAAATAAGTGTTTGACGCATCTGCACATGGCGCACTAGTGGGTGATCGATCACTTTGCGTCAGGACTAGCAACTCGTGTTCCTTCATCTTCTTTTATTCACATCAGCACTGTTCGAGGCATTCGAAGTATTTTTTGTCAAAGCGATAATGCTCTCATTCCTTGCAATTGCTGTCGTATTCGCTGCAACATGAGCAAACAGAGCGGTAGCAGGGCCTGAAGACGTGGCCGAACTTGCAGCTGCATTTCCAGCAGAAGCTGCGGTGCTACTTGACTGTGACATCGACGCGGCCGGTTTCAATGCTGACGACGCAATTGAGGCCGCAGTTGGTTTCGCTTTTGTATTAACAGCCTCCATTGCTCTCTGCTCGATATTTGCGCGCACGATTTTTCGGTCAAACCGCTCAACCTCGTGTGCAGCTAATGTTTGACACTGGTGACGCACTTCGGCAGATGCGTCTTTATATCGATTTTGAACGTCTGTAGCAGACAACTCAAATGTTGCAACCGGCATCTTTTGCGCTTGCTCTTCCCGAAGACGGAGCTCAAAGAAATCGAGCGCCGACGGAGCACGCGCCGCAGCAACAAGTGGGGTCAATGACGGCTTGTATGAGCAAGGAGGCTTTGACACTACTGGTGTGAACAACTTCAGTTGTTTAGATTCGGCACTGTTGGCTGGAGGTTCTTGATAACGCTTCAGATTTGCTGTTCCTGCAGCTTTTAATACTGGCTTAACAGTTGATTTCTCGAATCGCGCTTGAGCTGGTGACGGTGATGGCTTTCGCCGAAGAAACCTCGACGCCACGAAGGTCAGCGGTAACGCGTCTTTCGGGCCGAACGAACAACACCAGGCATCTGGCGCCCCCGTCGGCAGTGAATAGGTCGGATACAATTTGATGGACGACTCCTTTGTGTTCACCGTGTTTTCCTGCGCGTTCTCCTTTGATTCATTGACCTGGTTCTGTCGCAACACCTCAATGCTATTTGGTGCGGTTTCTTCTTTGGTTATAGCATCTGTCGTCCTTATACTTACAGCGATTTGCCCCTGGTTCTGCACTGCAGTGTTTGTTCGTTCAGCAGCCAGCCGACAGTTTATTTTCTTTGAATTTTGATAAACTATAGCCTCGTCTGAATCTGATCGCAATGTTTCTCTTTCTTCTTTTTCAATGTCAAGCACTGGAATTTGACCGTATGCCAGAAATCTCCACAGCAACTGACATTCCCTGGGTGTCATCTTAAGTTGCTGCATCATCTTCATCTTCTCAGCCACTAATTCCCACCTGATAAATGCTGTAACAACAAAATGATGCAACAATTGGAAATTTAGTGAACACTATTGTTTACCTTTGTACACTCGTCCCGTTCAATAATATTTACTTTCTCACCTGGAGACTTTTCTTCGTCCAAGACTGTCGATGCTAGCGTCTGCTTCTCTAATTGACTCAAAATTACTTCACACAGCATTAAACAATCGTGGCTTGAGTATTTACCCAGTAGCTTATTGTCATTACATGAAACCCCATTTGTTTGAGAGTAAATCGATTGTTGTACCCCATTAAAGGGGGATGTCCCACTTAATAGTGACCCACTTGACATTGTATGTGCAGCTGCTCGAAGTTTTCGATGTTGAATATTAACTTTTGCAGGATTGTTTTCAACCACAGACACGGTATCAAATGATGCAAGCGACGTCACTGTACTCTGTACTAGTGGTGGTGTCATTGGAAATGTCGATGGTAATGATGTTGATGAGAGTACTTCACAACGTTGTTGCGTACATAGAGAGGTATCAGGCGTAAATACAGTAAACGACGAGGACGCAGCCTTGATACTTGGTTGATGTTCACGTCTCGAACGACGTGGTGTGGCTTCTGACATATTTATAAGCAAGAAATACTTGACTGAAAATATACAAAGAAAGTAAAGATAAAAACGTCATGTAAGTTAAATATGTTACCAATTAGTTGGCTAATAACCTGCTAAGTATAATACTATAGTTGTTTGTAGCTAAATGTATTTGTTTCTACGTCTTGTAACTAACCAAAATAAATTACCAGCCTGTCTTAGAATATTTCCATTCAGTGGAGCTCTTTGTAACAATGTCATGCCTCAACTTAATCTACTTATACTTAGCCGAGTATGTGTCTAATAGTCAAAAGCTTGTTTAAACCTTCATGCATGAAGTCAGCATTTCTAAGCTCTAAACATAACGATGAAGCTGCTTGTTACCTCACCTATACGTCAATAATGTGACTAGCGCCACTTTTAATTTAGCTCATTCATTCGTCATGATTTCAACGAGTTTGCGCAACGCCAAAAATGAGCTGCTGAATCACAATGAAGACGTAAATTCAACATGCTTCATTCACGTCATCTGCACTAGCTTCTATCGCATTGCCCTCGTCATGAGGTGGTACCCTTTTTAGCAGCATTCTCACCACTATCCAGAGCTATTTTCTTAATCAGTTCTACATCCTCTAAAGGCTCAGCCACAGCGACCTCTGCAGGGCTCATTACATCACTAACACTCGGCGATAGAGCTTTCACTACTCCCTCCTCACTGGGTGCATTAGTATCCCCATCGTCCACAATGTCACCCTGCTCCTCACTAAAAGGCAATTCCTCTTCACATGTACTTGCCTTTAGAACAGGCAAAATGTTTTCATCCACTACAATCTTTGTGGGCACCTGCACGGCCGCATTAGACTTTTCTGTGCTCACTTGCTCGAATTCGACACCGTCGAAAGCCTCCTTCATCGAAGCGTCCTCAGACGCCGACTTAATGATCTCATTGGCTTTACTACACACATGTAGGCTCATTTCATTTCTTTCAAGCACGTCAATATTCACGGCTGGCTCCTTGGCACTCGAGACTACCACTCCACCATTTGTTGAGCGCAAAATTGCGTTTTCGACCAGATAATGAACAATTTGCAGCATTTTCTGCTGCTCAACAACAACATCCTTCGCCAGTAGCTTGCGCAGAAGGGACTTCTGCTCACCAAGCCATTGCTGTTCCGTAGCACGTTCTTTCGACGCCTTCTGCGAACGTTCACGTTGAATTAACAACACGGTTGTATCATGTGAGAACGAGCAGTGCATACCCTTAGAGCACGATCCCTTGTGCATCATAGCACGACAACCAAACGTCGAACGGTCATGACTATACTTGCAAATCACGTCATTGAACCGACACCGGCCACGTAGGAACCACTTGCACAGCATTGCCTTGCGCTGCTTCTTAACTGGCGGCTCCTGTATACCAGATCTATCATCGTGCAATACCTCAGAGTCGGAAGCCGCAATGTTCGTTGTAGCATTTGTGACCACTATCTGAACCTTGGCTTCTTCGTTCTCCTCGACTTCACCATCTTCCAAATCCTCTTCTGATGGCATCAAAAGCCTTCGCTTTCCCGTCACTTGTACGGTCACCATAGGTGGCTTAGACTGACAGGACATCGCAAGCCACTTTGTGCGACGCTCCTCACGCCACTTTGCGATGTCCTCGGCTGAGTTTCCTACCAAAACCATAAATTTTTGACCTTCCACGTCGACTTCCTTCAGTCCTTGACCTGAGTACTGTCCATGCGATGTTTCGTAATGTGCGGCAACAACGCGCTTACAAGCTGAAAAGTCACAGTCAGAGCACGTCACGTGAGTATTAACGTGCGCATCGTACTGCGATGCGAGCACGAAACTCTTCACGCACGGATCACATTTCCATACCTGTTGACTAGACTGAGGTGGCAGTGGCTGAGCGCATGAACCGATGCTGCTAAGCTGCGGATTGGAAGGAAGCGGGGGAGCTGGGCCATTAGGTAAAGGTGGCTGTCTACGAAGCTCATTTTTCGCTTCAAACCTCGGAGAAAACTCGTTGTGAGGCCCACAAGATCTTCTAGGATCGTGCGAATCTGAGCCAGCGTCGAAGCATAACTGCTGGTCAGGCCCTATTTCAGAATAACAGCGCTGCTGAAATGAATTCTTTTGTTTATCAAAAAGCGGACAATACTGCTTCCAGTGGCCAGATTGATTGCAGTTGTGGCAGATGTATGACGGCGGGGGTGTTCGCTGCTGCTTATTGTTTTGTCGACGCTCCTGGAAGCGTGGATGCTGGTTTCTCTGGGTTTGGCGCTGATCTTTCGGGTGTAGTCCTTGGTGCGCGTGCTCCCTATCAAATTGTTGTTGCTGATGTGAACGTTGTTGCCACTGTTGACTCTGTTGAGGTAAATAGTTCCAGTCACCACGTAAATGTTGTGGTACAAGTGGTAATGGAGGCTGTTGCTGCAGCTGTTGGTACAATAGCGGCGGAGGTTGACTCCGCTCTCGGTAAGACATATGCTGGGTCTTGGACACATTTTCATTTGGTGGTGCAGCTTCTGCGTAGTCTGCTGCTGGTTGTGCAGTTATCGGCATCGGCGGCTTTGGTAGATTGGCAAGGTACGTAGAGCTTTCGTTCTGGTACTTCTGATGTAGAGGAGGAGGCGGAGGCTGCTGATATTGCGGAGGAGGTGGTTGCTGATATTGTTGTAGACACACTGGTTGGGGCTGAAATTCATATTTATCTATCGGTGGATGAAATAGAGACGAATTGCCATTCGTGTCTCCTTTTCTACCATCACTTGTATAGTCTTGTTGCTGAAATTGCGGCTGTTGATACTGATCCTGGGCAATCTCGAATGGTTGATATTGCTTCAGTTTTTTCTGGTGTCGTAATTGATACTGATGCTCCAAATACCTAGAAGATTCCAAAGTAGTACCATGCATCAAGTAACTATTTCCATTGCTATAGTGATGTTGCTGTTGTGGTGGTGGTGAATACCGATGTTGTGAGTTTACGTAACCTTCTGTGTATCCCTGCTCTTCATGGCGCTGTTGTAAGAGATTAAAGTTACCTCTATCTCTACATCTACGTCCACCACCTTGTCCCCGTCCTCGTCCTCTTCCTCGACTTCCTTTTCCTTTTTTCCCTTCATATCCAAAGCCACGTTCACCTCGACCACCACGAAACTGCCCATTGTACTCCATTGTATTTCTGTATAATTTTGATTGACTAATCCGAATAAAATGACTGGGTATCAACTTGACTTGAAAGGTCGCACTTAGCACGTAAATAGAGTCATGTTCTTGTTTGAAATGGTATCCAAAAACCATTTAATATTTCCTTTTCCACAATTTGGGCACCTTTGGCTCTAAAACTGATAAAAGAAACATCATTTTTGCGCTTCTCGTGCTCCATTTGGCAAAAAGCGTGTTTGGTCGCTTGCAGGCTACCTTCAGCCAACACACTGGCGATCGGCTACGACGAGGGCACTATTGTGCTGAGGCTGGGGCACGATACCCCTCTCGTGAGTATGGACGCTAGTGGCAGCGAAAAGCTCATCTGGACGACTAACAATGACGTTTACACCGCCAGTGTCAAGGGGGTGGTGACGGAGATGGGTCTCCAGGACGGCGAAAAACTGCCGCTTGTTTCAAAAGATCTAGGAAGCTGCGAAGTATACCCTCAAAAGGTACAGCACAACAGCAACGGCCGCTACGTAGTGATTTGCGGTGACGGCGAGTACATCATCTTTACGGCAACAGGCACCGGCGACTACGTTATACGTAAGAGCATTTCAAAGCTCACACTGTTTTGTAACTTAAGTAAGATAAAAGCGAGAAGCCTCACGTGCTGTCTGCGAAGGTCTGTGTTGAGTTACTAGTGCCATTGGCGTCAAGAGTAATGACGTGATCGTTATGTTTGACTGGGAGGAGCTGCGGCTGATCTGTAAGATCGACGTAGTGATCAAAAATGTATTTTGGTCTAAAATTGGCAGCCTCGTTGTGCTTGCTTGCGAGTCGAGTTTTCGTGCTGCGGTACAACAAGGAGGTAGTGGCATGCTCTTTTGCTGCTGGCACGAACTCGCCTGATGAAGGTATTGATGGCGCCTTTGATTTGCTCCACGAAATCTCTGAGAAGAATGGCACGGGCCCCTAGGCTGGAGATTGCTTTTTGTACACTAACGCTGGAGACAGACTCAACTACTACGTGGGCGGTGAGGTAATGACGCTTGCCGCATAAAGCAGAAAATATATCTGCTTGGTCGTGTAAACCTAGTGTTTTTGATGGACAAAATGAAAAATAAGGTGAGTTACACGGTTTCGCTAGTAATGCTAGAACAATTAAACTGCAGTAGTGAGTCGTGGCTCTAAGAGTGTAACGACATCTTTCCCAAGATTCCGGTTGTAGCCGAGCTACTGTTCCTACTCTACTTATGCACTATGGGCAGATGCACGATGTGCAGATGCACGATGTGCAGAAGAAGTAGTCAGACTACTGTAGCAAAGCTACGTAAGCACTATGCGTAAAGGAAGACAAGCTCAGAGAGCTTCTACGTCTTAGGGTGTTTAACCCTCCTAGGCTAACTCGTAAGCTTGTGCCTATCGGTTGTTGTAACCGTGTCTTAAATAGACTAGTATCAAAGCCACTTAATTCCTCAGGAGGAATAGTACGCTCAAGCAGTGATGCTGTAGAGCAGGTTTGAAGCTGATTTATATATATGTTTATCTTCTAACACTAAATATAGAAGCACCTACTCTATACTTAGTGCTAGTCACTATTTACTGGCTCTATAGCCTTTCATTATAATGCAAATATGCATTGTTACTATACTTTACATAAATATAGTGACCACGTGGCTCTCTGCCACGATGTGACCCTTCGTACTTCAGGTACGGTCATATCACCTTCTTTTGTACCCAAGGTACAGCCACACCACATTAGTGTGGCAGGTGTGTATGTAAAATACACACCTTCGTGTAACCCCATTACACCCTCCCCCACCAATCCGTGGGACCCGACGTACCCACGAATTTTCGCACTTAATTGGAGGCATCGATTTCATTTTTTTATTTTCTTCTCATTTTGCTTGCCTCGCAATATTTGCTTGTACATGCGTCTAAAGCTTCTGTGTTTTTAACACTTGCTCTTTTAGCACCTGTGCTTTGCACACACGCTTTCTAAGCATCCTAGTATTACGACACTTGCTCCTTGACCATACAGTTCATTGCACTCACGCTAAAGCGTTAAGTGATACGACACCTGCTTATAAGCGATAAGTGCTAAGCACTTGGTAATAATACCCTTTGTGTGATTATGAACACTTGCTTTCACAGCACACGGTACCTAGTACTTGGTTTTAAGCAAAACAGTGTTCCCAACACTTGCTTTTAAGCATTACAGTGTTCACGAGCACTTGCTTTATAAAGCACTTGTCTCAATTGCACTAGCTAAAGCAATCCGTTACGACATTTTTGTGAACGATGACAGTGACGTTGCCTATAAAGGCAACAGAGCCGAGTCACGGGTTATGGTTCCCCAAGATCATTACGCTCACTAAGCGAGGGACGTCGATCCCAATCTGTGTCTTCTGACAACCCCTTTGCGCCAAGCGCCTCCTCTTCCCTCGCGAGAGAGTACTGACGAAGAGGTAACCAACCTTCTCGACGATGCACAGCGTCGTCAACTCGATAACGAGGCCCGAGCGGCCGCTTTGACACGGCCCAAACAAACGTTTCACGACGTGATTATGGGTTCGTGCCCCGAGGTCCTAATGGGGAAGCTGGACGAGCTGCATCGCAATTTTTGCAAACCTATATAATTGGGTCCCATGCCCGTACGGCCTGCGAGAATGCAGATAGTGTTGCTCTCTGTGAGCGGCTCCTTACTTTCCAGAAATTTACGATGAAATCGTATCAGGAGCGACTGTCACGACAGTCACGTGGGGTACCCGTGCACCCACTAAACGGCATACCAGTGGTGCTTGCACTAGGTGAAACATCTGCACAAGATGATCACCAGTTCACCCCGTTGGGTAGAACGATCATGTAAGCTCTCAAGTTTGTCAAACTTGCGTTTAAGCGCTAAAGCGCAAGACCTTTGGTTAGAACTTCGTCGACGTTTTATCTTCGCTAATCTCAAGCGACACGCAAATTATCTTCCACATACAGGTCAAAGACTTGTGGGGACAAGCTTCTGAAGCTGTTGCCCGTACTTCTCACTCGAGTGATGTACCGACATTGGCTTCTTCTGAAAGTCAGAGGCGAAGCCAGCCTACTGACCCTACTGCCACAACACCTAGTGCTAGGAAGCGTCCGACGACAGCTGTCGTCGCTTCTGACCGTCCTGGTCAAAAGCGTCAACGGCGTCAGGGCCATCCTGCCGGAGGGGTACTTCATACTTCCACGAGTCATACAACTGGGGGTATCCCCTCCACTTCACCAAGTATTGGGTATAACACTAATGACGACAACGAGCCAAGAGGCGCTTCACGTGGATTGTTGATGACCCAAGTCATCAATCAGCTTCGGAGGAGGTCGATGACCCATTGACCTCTCATCTTTTTTGAGATTGAGCGTCGGCTGACACTCCCGGAGCGTGATGCCGTTGCATCGGTGAGTTTCCACCTGTCATCGCTCGATTTCCGTGTCGACACCGTCGTTCCTTTGAGAGTTATCGCTCTGAGATCTCTGATCTCTTAGCGGCGATGGAGCGTTCTAAAGCCGAACTTCGATGCCAGATCGACCTCCTGGTACGCCTTCAGCGTTCACATGCACCTCCGGTGCCGTACTATCCGTCTCCTCCGGCCAGGGATATGGGGACAACCCCTCGAAGTCCACCGATGCCGGGTTGAGGTATGGCTTTAGCAAGCCCACGTAGAACACAGGATGTGTTCGCATCTTCTTCGGAAGGTGCAGCGTATAGGCTAAGCCTTTCTTGCCTATGACCTTAAAAGGCCCAATAAAACGTGGTCGTAATTTGGTTTTGCATACCGCAAAAACTGCACGGGATAGGTAGATTTCTCACTTTGAACCCTTCGTCGTTCTTTCTGCCTTTGGCATCCGCGTTTTCCTTCTGAACATCCTGACTTTCAGCCATAGCGTCTTTGACGCGACGTAATACGTCAAAACGCGTTGACAGAAGCGCTTCCACCTTTTTGCGAATCGCCACAGGGCTGATATCAGCCAAGTCTTTGGCTATCTCTCCCTCACTAAGCCCTGATGTGGCAGCGGGTAGCGTTAAGGAATCGCGAGGGTTGACCAAACCATTTACTTAGAATGAGGTGAAGCCTGTCGAGGCATGCACCGCGTTATTCAACGCAAACTCTACCAGAGAGAGCATCGCGCTCCAATGCTTGGGTTTCAGCACAAACACTGCGAAGCATATCAACAATAACTCGGTTGACGCGTTCAGTCTGACCATCAGTCTGCGGATGATCCGCCGTGGACATGTCCAGTCGAGTGCCGAGCACTTTGAGGACGGACGTCCAAAACTTACCCGTAAAACGGGTCTCTATCCGAGACGATTGCCACAGGCAATCCGTGTTGTCTAAACTCACGATCCATAAACAGCTTTGCTGTTCCTTCTCCATCAATGAAGTCCGGCACGGACGCTAGATGAGCCATCTTGCTCAATCGGTCTACAAAGACCACAATCCCAGTGTTGCCTGTCGCATCACGCGGTAGGCCAAACACAAAGTCCATACTAATGGACTGCCACAACCCCGAGGGTACAGGCAAACTCGCCAAAGTCGCAGCCATATTAGGCGAGGGTTTCACCCTTTGACACATTTCACACGTGCATACATATGCACCAGACCATTTGCACAACTTGGGCCACCAATAATGGGTGATCACCGAGCTGTAGGTCTTTTCACGACCTGAATGACCACCAAGTGGAGTATCATGAGCCTCATAAAGTATCTGATACTTGAGGTCCTCATCATGACGCACCACAGCACAAGGCTGGTCATCCGACCCTGTACTATAGTACAACAGACCCTATGTCAGTGCATATCGATGTAATCTTGCACGATTACGTGGTGACAACTTCACCTTAAAGTTTTCAAACTCTGCGCTACCCAGCGCCTGCAAAATGGCAACACGTGTTTCACCGCGTGCATACGCCACACGGATACGATCTGCTACTGACGAACTCACAACAGTGAGATGAGCAAGCTCATAGTCAGGTCTACGCGATAACGCGTCAGCCAAAACATTCTGTTTTCCCGGCTTATACTTCACTTCGAAGTTATACATCGCGAAAAAGGAGAGCCAACGAGCCATTCTCTGCGAGAGATGAGGCGACTGTGTCGCTGTGCGTAACGACGCATGATCGGTATAGATCACAAACGGCTTTGAGCCCAACAGGTGTACCCTGAACTTAACAAGGGCACACGTCATCGCAAGTAGCTCCTTGTCATGATCTGGATAGTTCTTCTCTGCAGCTTTCATCTGGCGAGACTCAAACGCGATGACGCGTTCTTGATCCTCAGAGTCAACTTGCAAGAGAGCACTGCCAATGGCAAAGTCCGAAGCGTCACATACTATGCTAAACGGCGATCAGGATCAGGCAAAGCCAGAATTAGCGCCTAAAAGATACTCTCCTTTATGGCTTCAAAAGCCTCGTGGTGTTCGGTGTTCCAACACCATTCCACATCCTTCTTAAGTAGATTTGATAGTGGCCTAGACACTTCCGCATACTTGTGCATGTAATTTGCCAAACCCAACCACTTGCGTAGGTCCTTCTGGTTCCTCGGAACCGGCCAATCCACTATGGCTTTAACCTTACATGGTCGGCCCGGGTTCCTCGCTTCTCAATGAAGCATCCCACCAAAAAGGGAATCTTTTCCGCACCGAAGATGCATTTGTCAAAATTGGGATACAACTTATGCATCCTCATGCAACCGAGCACAGCTCGCAGGTGTTTGATGTGGTTCTTCACATCAGTCTTGCCATTTTCGGCTCGACTATGAACGAATATATCGTCAAAGTATGTCTGTGCATACGCCCTATGGAGCCGAAACAACTGTGTCACTAGACGATTAAACGTTGCAGGCGCGTTAGATAGCCATTGGGGCATCGCTAACCACTCCCAGAGCATACCGCTCGGAGTGCTGACCGCTGTCAGCGGGATATCACTAGCTCGCATAAGCAGTTGGTAATATCCATAGACTAAGTCGAGGGCACTGTATATCGTACATCCCACCATATTGTTCTGCAGAACATCCTTGCGAGGAATCAATGTTTGAGCTGGGATAGTGGCTGCATTCAGCTTATTGTAAGCATGCACCATTCGTCACTTCCCATTAGGCTTTTTCACACAAAACGTGGGCGTAGAGTGAGGAGACTTACTCTCACGCACCATGCCATCCGCGTGCTTTTGCACGAAAGAACTCGTCAATGACGTCACATTGTTCTCGTGGCAGCGGCCACTGTCGCGTCACACAGTATGTGGTTCCTGGAACCAAGTCAATCTCATGACGTACACCTCTATCCGGAGGTAACCTCGTCGGAGGTTCTCTGAAGACAACATCTCCATATTCCTTCAACAAAGGAAAGTAAGGATCCAAAGGACCCTTCAGCATCTGCAATCCACTGCGCGCATTCAGCGCCTTCTTGGTATCCTCAAGAACAGCTTTATCCAAAAGCGATGAGAAGTTTAACTCCTCCTCAGGTCGTATAACGACCACTTCGGCGATATCGCCTACCTGTAAGGCACTGCCAAACTCGGCAAAGGACAACTCGTCCAGCTCTAACAGAGCAATTACTGCGGGTATAACAGAAAAAGCCACTGTCTCTTCAACATCCCCAGTCAGACCATTGACGAGTGTATATAGCTGTTCGCTATCACCGTCACTCACGATATTATTATCGCTACTCATGAAGCTCTCAGCATCCGACGCATCAGAGTCCACAGGTTTACATACCTCAAGGTCAAAGGCAACTTCATTTAATGACTGTAACCCACCCTCTTTGGTCAATGCCTCGTCGCGAGGTGTTCGCACCTCGTTGTACTCAAAGACAACCGTCAATTTTGACTTCACCCGACCCTCTTGGGACAGTACCTCGTCACTAGGTGCTTGCACCTCGTTCTCCTCAAAGATAACATCCATTGATGACTTCTCTCGACCCTCCAGGGTCAGTACCTCGTCGTTAGTTGCATGCACCTCGTTATCCTCAAAGACAACATCCGTTGGTGACTCCACCCGGCCCTCCAGGGTCAGTTCCTCGTCACTCATGTCACTTGGACTCATGTCCTAACATCTTGGCTTGCAGCCACCAACATCACTCACGGTGTTAAATGATGTAGCATCATTCTCATGACACATGTCATATATGCCATCTAGTGGGTTCTCAACCACACTATCGACAGTCATTGGGCCTCGTACAGGACTATTGTCCTCGACACTTACAGTGTCTACAAAGTCGGATATTCCGACATCCAACATGTCGACCGACTCGGTCCAATATCCGCGCCAAAAGCGCTTTTGCTTCCTAGCCGAGGTGGCTTATGACTCTCCAGAGCCCCACCAAGAGCATTGCACGTTGCTTCTAAGGTCTTCGACCTCCAATCAATCCATGGCTCATGACGTTCTAGCCATGCCATGCCTAAGATGAGGTCATACCTCGCACACAGGTCTAAGACCAAACAGCGTTCCATGCTGTTAAAGTCAAAGAACTTTAAGTCCATCGGGACTTTGGGTACCGTAACACGCGTAACCGTTGCTAAGCAAACCGTGACTTTGTCACTTTCACGTGCTACAAGCGCTTCAGCATACTACTGACTACCTTCGACGGTGCCACGGCGCACATAATTGCCTGATGCCCCCGAATCGATCAAAATGATCCATGGCTTATCATAGCCCTTAATCAACCTTCGACGACTAGCAAGCCTGGCTTACATTGTCGTTCCGTTTTTGAGAGTTCGCATCTTTTTTGGGGATGGGACCTGTTTACTCCTACCTCCTAGAGGCTCAACAGAACTCAGTACTTTCCCAGTAGGGCGCCCCGCGACTACTGGGTTCCACCGTTTCCCCGCGGCAAACCAGAAGGTTTACCCATGGGATGTCAGCCCTTCGAGACCAAGTATGCCTTTTTTGCAGGGCATTTTGCCATCAAATGGACTGTGCTCTTGCAGACATAACATTTGCGCACAATTTGCTGCTCCGCAGCATGACTCACAGCTTCTTCATCCTCCACTTGACTACAGTCCATGGGTACAGATAGACCCATCAGACGAGTAGTTATAAGTGGCAGGCCTAGCGGCCTTAAAGTTGGTCTCGGCATTCCATGCCACTCCAACAGCTTCCTCGAATGAGGACGGATTCACCCGGAAGACTTCCGTTCTGGCAACGCCAACTCGGAGGCCCTCCATAAAGACCGTGACGGTCACTGCTTCAGGCATAGGGTCTATGACCGTGGCAGCAATGAGAGGTTTCAACTCTTGTACAAATTCCGCAAGCTCACGCTTGCCTTGGCGACACGCCAAAAACCGCGACCGATTACGGTGTGCTTGGTTTGGCGGTGCATACTGTCGGGGTCATCTGAACTTTCAGATCGGCCCATGTGGGAAAAGCATCTTGCAGTGATACAACGCATGTGAATGCCCACTGTTTGGCTGAACCACCCAGCTTGCCCGTGGCAAAGCCCACACGGTACGGTTCATAGGTGATGTTGGCTATAACCATAGCTGACTCGACCTGTCGGAACCAAAACATAAGGTTGTCACCTTTGCCGTCGAACTTATCGACTTCCATTTGTATGGGTTTTGGTCTGCTGGCCACTTCTTGCGCCATAGTTGCCATGGGCGAAGGCGCAGAAGAAGGCATCTGTGCCTTTACATGCTCGACTAGAGCTTTTTTATATATCATCAAGCATATGAATACGCTTGTAAACCTCTTATTCGCCCTGGGCGATGAGGTACTCCACGCCCTTAGGGACAAGGATAGGGAGCAGCTTCTGCAACCCTTCTTGTTGTGCCTGTGACAGGCCAACCGATGACATCTCGTCGATGTCCATTCTCACACAGAGAAGTAGTCGCAAACCCAGGTGCGGGATTGACTACAAGTGCTACCAGGTGTAGACGAGCTACTGTAGCTATGCTACTTACGCACTATGTGCAGAAGAAGTAGTCAAACTACTGTAGCAAAGCTACGTATGCACTATGTGTAGAGGAAGACAAGCCCAGAGAGATTATGCGTCTTAGCGTGTTCAACCTTTTAGACTAGCTCGTAAGCTTGTACCTATCGGTTTTTACAACCGTGTCTCGAAGAGACTAGTATCAAAGATACGATTCGTTAGGAGGAATTGAATGCTCAAGCTCTAAGGCATACAGAGCAGGTTTGAAACTGATTTATATTGATTTTACTAAATGTAGCATCACCTATCCTATACTTAGTGCTAGTCATTATTTACTGGCTCTATAGCTTGTTATTATTATGCAAACATGCATATTCACTATATATAAATAAGTTTAGTGACCACGTGACTCTCTGCCACGATGCGACCCTTCGTACTTTAAAGTACAATCACATCACCTACTGTTGTACCCAAGGTACAGCCATACCACATTGGTGTGGCAGGTGTGTATGTAAAGTACACACCTTCGTGTAATCTCGTTATATATGTAGGGTTACAGGAGAATTAATGATGAACGAAAAGCGTGATCTGTTAATACAATTCGTACGTTGACTTTAGAGCTTTCTAAGCTCGAGAAAAGATGGTCGCATTACAAGATGTTGAAGTTCATTCAAAGTGAGAGCGAGAAGAATGTTTCAAACCGTTTTAGTAAAGCACGATATGAGAGCTATGGTACAGGGAAAGCAAGTCTCTAGGCTCGAACCTTCCTGCAACCATACCCACCTCGCGAAGGAGGGTCACGAGCGCGGTAATTGCGTCTATCACCATCCTCAGCTTGGGAAGGGTCGACACAGGTTTACTGAGCTGACCCAGCAATCGGATCCCGAGGGCTCTGGTGACGCAGTTCTCTCCAGGATTGCGTCAAGCTTGAGTCGGTGGTAGGCCATGGTAACGTCCGCATCCGACCAGGATAAGGATCCTGAGGTCGAGGGGTCTACCGACTTGGTGTCACCTGGTGCTTTCATTCGGGGCGTGGTCGGCTTGGACATGGCGATCCTATTTTTTGTAGTTTTTGTATGTTATTTTGGGGACAGTAGTCTATCTGGTTTCACCTTCGACTGATTGTTGTCTGGGGCATGATAGATATCATGACCCAAGGTGTCCTCAACGAGGACATAGGGAGGG
This sequence comes from Peronospora belbahrii, assembly GCA_920618645.1. NCBI lineage: Eukaryota > Oomycota > Peronosporomycetes > Peronosporales > Peronosporaceae > Peronospora > Peronospora belbahrii. Next base: position 77,777 of record CAKKTJ010000160.1, on the reverse strand, counting down.
TATTTTAGTTCCTCTTTAATAAGTTTAACCTTGACCATATTGACCGGGCCCCTCCCAAGGTCCGGTCGGTTCTTCGATCCTTTGTTGTTTTCTTGTGTAGTCACTGGAGATCGGTCTTCCAGTGACTCTTCGGTCTTTTCCTCAATATTTGCTTGAACATCATCATCTTCTTGGGACTCGCGGTGACATCCCGCGTCTTCCGAAGATCCGTGCACGCGCACCATTGTGGTGGAGAGGGTTCTCAAAACTGCGTAATGAGACCCCAAGCCACTCACTGTGCCGGACTACTAACTGTCGGAGGGGGTACCACGATACCGCGTATAGACCTTCTCTCACCTTGTGTACCCGTCGAATGGCGGGTTGCACTATTGGGAGGACTTGGTTGAGATGTGATGTCGGCCTTGAAAGAGGTCGACCTTGGGGTGCCTCGAGTGGGTATAATTCACTCGGTAGGCGGGTAGGTGGCCACTCGTTCGACTAGGACGAGGGTGGACTTATAACCAAATTCTTCAGAGGAGATTCTTAACCCTGGCCTTTTCCTTCCTTGATGTCTCAGGGTTGTTAACCGCCTGGCCTTTACCTGCTCCCGGACCACTATGGTAGGGAGAACGCTTCCGATAGCGGGTTATGTTGGGGGGGGGCTACTCGGACGAACTCACAGGCCAAATGTATCCTGGGGATCTACTCGCACTTGAGTATTACCACACAACTGTCTTCGACGGGGGGCCAAAACATATCCCTTCCCCGAACAGGTGGGTAGACTTAGTAGGTACCTTGGAAGCACGACGGAGGTGTGCTATATAGATTGCAAATTGAGTAATATTTAATATAGTCCAATCTTTTAACTTGTTTAATCAATTTTTACCCCCGAGACCTAATTCTTGATTCTGCTTGTCGAAGAACCGAAGGACCGGGGTCCACACGAAAGATCAGGGTCTACCAACAAGGGACCAGGGTCCACCACGAAAGACCAGGGTCTACCAACAAGAATCCAGGGTCTACCACGAAAGACCAGGGTCTACCAATGAGGGACCAGGGTCCAACACGAAAGACCAGGGTCTACCAACAAGAGACCAGGGTCTACCACGTAAGATCAGGGTCTATAAACGAGGGACCAGGGTCAACCAACAAGAGACCAGGGTCGACCTTGAAAAACCAGGGTCTACCAACAAGGCCAAGGTCTACAATGAGGAACCAAAATCGACCTTGAAAGACCAGGGCATACCAACGAGGGACCAGGGTCGACCTTGAAAGACCAGGGTCTACTAACGGAATACAGGGTCTGCCAACGTGGGTCCAGGTCTACCTTGAAAGACCAGGGTATATCAACGAGGGGCCAGGGTCAACCTCAAAAAAGGCTGAGGTCCACCTCGGGGAACCGCGGTCCATCAGGCTAACCGCGGTTAGCTCCTCCGAATGGAGCACGCTTATACCGTACAATCTTCTCATCCCACGGTCGTCCCCGTCCCTCTTGGCGCTTCGTCTCTCTGTCCCTTACCTAACCGTCACTCCTCCTTGGTGAATCCCCTTCTCCTTGACTTACCTGTCCTCTGGCCTACCAATTTTTGAAACGCTTCACATTACGAAACTAGACAGGTTTAACGATTAGCATTGATTCATTACTGTACTGACTGCACCATGGCTCTTAGATCTTGCTTTACGAAGACGGTTTGAACCATTCTTCTCGCTCTCACTTTGAATGAACTTCAACAAATTCTTTTGCGGCCATCTTTTCTTGAGCGTAGAAAGCTCTAAAGTCATTGTACGACTTGTTTTAACAGATCAAGCTTCTCGTTTATCATTTATTCTCCTGTAACCCTACAGACCTATGCAGATTTCTATTTCAATGCTCGTCTATCATTCATTTGTAGATCACGCTTACTATACTGCTACTTCAGCCTCAGTAGACATTCTTCTCATCGGCCTATTAGCGTTTTCATACATCTACAGCACCTAAAACTGAATAAAAGAATACACAATAAATGCATTATACTGTTCCAGCCATTTTAGCGTCTTGAAGACTATGATGCAATGGGGTCTAAAATGAGTACACCCCTTCTAAACTGTTAAAGCATAATATCGCCAGTAAGTAGCACCCTAAAAAATGGATCTATTTCAGATTCAGACAACCCTTTTTCGTCCATTTGATGTGGAAAGTTACCAAATGTATTTTTTGTTTGTCTTTCGGCCAATCCCACGCCGCCACCTTTTATCCTATTTTTTTTATAAGATCGTCACTGTCCTACAATACAAACAGGGGAAAAGTATTCAAGTTAAAAATGGTGCGTAAGGTGTCGCCGTTCTTTTGTTAGTACCTTCATTTCTCCTCTTCCACGTCTCTTGACACTGTCTTCGTAGTCTCATCTTGTAGATTTCTATTTTTTGTTTTATTTCATCTAACTCTTGTCTCTTTTTACCTTTTTTTGAATATGTTATGTTGATTCTCCCTAGCCACTTCGTCTCGACATTAAGCGCCAGCTTTCGTCACGATCAGAGCGCGTCAAGAGCGTCGATTTGCATCCAACAGAGCCATGGGTTCTTTCTGCACTTTATTCTGGTAGCCTCATGATCTGGAACTATGCAACGCAGTCACTGGTCAAAACATTGGAAGTATCGTCTTTGCCTGTGCGTAATGCCAAGTTTGTCGCTCGTAAGCAGTGGCTTGTAGCGAGTTCAGATGATATGCAAGTGCGTGTATTCAACTATAACACGATGGAGAAAGTTACGAGCTTTGAGGCTCATAGCGACTATATTCGCCATATTGAAGTACACCCAACGTTACCGTGTTTTCTCACTTGCGCAGACGATATGACCATTAAACTATGGGATTGGGACAAGAATTTTACATGTTCACAAGTATTTGAAGGTCACGGACACTATGTTATGATGGTGAAGTTTAATCCAAAGGACGCGCATTCGTTTGCAAGCGCATGTCTCGATAGAACTGTCAGAGTCTGGGGCCTTGGCTCCAGTCATGCCCATTTCTCCCTTGAAGGACACGAACGTGGCGTCAACTGCGTCGCTTATTACCCAGGTGGAGACAAACCTTACCTGCTGTCCGGCAGTGACGATCGTACGGTCAAGGTGTGGGACTACCAGACGAAGGCTATCGTCCACACATTGGACGGGCATGGCAATAACTTGACATCGGTGTTGTACCATCCAAGGCTACCACTGATCATTTCGGCCTGTGAAGATGGTGCCGTGAGGATGTGGCACTCGACTACATATCGCTCGGAGACGACGCTCAACTACGGCATGGAACGTAGTTGGTCGCTTGCGGCGCTACCTTCAGCCAACACACTGGCGATCGGCTACGACGAGGGCACTATTGTGTTGAGGCTAGGGCACGATACCCCTGTCGTGAGTATGGACGTTGGTGGCAGCGGAAAGCTCATATGGACGACTAATAATGACGTTTACACCGCCAGTGTCAAGGGGGTGGTGACGGAGATGGGTCTCCAGGACGGCGAAAAACTGCCGCTTGTTTCAAGAGATCTAGGAAGCTGCGAAGTATACCCTCAAAAGGTACAGCACAACAGCAACGGCCGCTACGTAGTGGTTTGCGGTGACGGCGAGTACATCATCTATACGGCACAGCAGTTGCGTAACAAGGCCTTTGGTACTGCGCTAGATTTCAGCTGGTCACCAACAGGCACCGGCGACTACGTTATACGTGAGAATATTTCAAAGCTCACACTGTTTCGTAACTTTAAGGAAGTTAAGAGCGAGAAGCCTCGCGTGCTGTGTGCCGAAGGTCTGTTCGGAGGCACTGGTGCCATCGGCGTCAAGGGTAATGACGCGATTGCCATGTTTGACTGGGAGGAGCTGCGGCTGATCCGTAAGATCGACGTGGTGGTGAAGAATGTGTTTTGGTCTGAAAATGGCAGCCTCGTCGTGCTTGCTTGCGAGTCGAGTTTTTTCGTGCTGCGGTACAACAAGGAGGTGGTGGCACAGTCTTTTGCTGCTGGCACAAACTCACCTGATGAAGGTATTGATGGCGCCTTTGATCTGCTCCACGAAATCTCTGAGAAGGTTGGTACGGGCACCTGGGTTGGAGATTGCTTTTTGTACACTAACGCTGGCGGCAGACTCAACTACTACGTGGGCGGTGAGGTAATGACGCTTGCCCACTTAGAGCAAAAGATGTATCTGCTCGGGTACTTACCTCGTGAAAACCTGGTATTTTTGATGGACAAAATGAAAAATGTGGTGAGTTACACGGTTTCGCTAGTAATGCTAGAGTACCAAACTGCTGTGGTGCGTCGTGACTTTGAGAGTGCAAACGACATTTTGCCCAAGATTCCGGCAGACCAAATGGACTACGTGGCCCGTTTTCTGGAGTCACAGGGGTTTAAAGAAGAGGCTTTGGCTTTAAGCACTGACCCAGACCAAAAATTTGATCTTGCTGTGCAGCTTGCAAAGCTGGACGTGGCGCGTGATATCATGTTGCTGGAAATTGACAAGGGTGACAAAAGTAAGGACATGGACATTGAGACTCAGCATAAATGGAAGCAGTTGGGTGATCTTGCACTTAATGACTGCCAGCTAGCTCTTGCTGAGGATTGTGCACTCCGTGCCGACGATTTTAGTTTATTGTTGATTTTGTACACAAGTCGTGGAGACAAGGATGGTCTTGTCCGTCTTGCAAAGCTTGCTCGCGAAAGATGCCGCTACAACATCGCATTTATTTGCTGGTTCTTACTGGGTCGAACTACTGAATGCGTTGAGGTGCTGAAAGAAACTAAGCGTTTCCCGGAAGCCGCGTTTTTTGCGCGCAGCTACTGCCCGTCCAAGATACAGCTGGTCATGGACAAGTGGCGTGAAGATTTGGGCGCAGTTAGCTCCCGTGCTGCTAAGGCACTAGCCGACCCCACGCGAAATGCCGACTTGTTTGAGAATCTGGAGCATTCAATGCAGGCGGAAGCTATGCTTCTTGCGCAGAACGGCGGTGAAGAGGTCAAAGCTCTTGTGTACTCTTACGCTGCGAAGAAAGAATTACTGGAGAGCGAAAATCTTCTTGAGTTGATTTTAAGTGGCGGCGCTGTGGCTGCTTTTGCGGTTGGTGCGAGCGGCACGGTTCATGACAGTGTGTCTCTCAGTGCAGAAGCCGAAGCTCAGGCACGAGCACAAGTTGAAGCCCAAGCTGCTGAAGCTGAAGCGCGAGCTCTAGCACAAGCTCAAGTTTTCGCAAAAGTAGAAGCACAGACAGTCACAAAAGCTGATATACAGGCTCAGGCACAAGCTGAGGCGAAGAAAGATGCCCGACCGCGAGCCGAGACGGAATCACATGCTCGAGCCATGGCGGAGGACGTAGCACGCGTGCGTGCTGAGCAGGAAGCTACTGCTGCGGCGTTTGCTGGAGCTCAGGCGGAGGAAGCCGCCCGGCAGCGTGCCGAGGCGGAAGCACATGCTCGAGCTATGGCGGAGGACGTAGCACGCGTGCGTGCTGAGCAGGAAGCTACTGCTGCGGCGTATGCTCAAGCTCAGGCAAAGGCTCAGCTACTACGTCAACAGCAGGCCACTGAGATGACAAATAATTTTGATGGTGGCAATGACGGATTTAGATTTGCCTGTTCAAGCAGTCAAGATACTTTCCCGTCCTCCCAAGACATTGAGTATGGCATGACAACTACAACAACTACAACAACGACCACTGGTACTACTGGAGATCTATTGGACTTGGAGCTGGACAACGCCGATATCGAGTTTGAGGACGATGATGACGCTGATTGGGGAGAGATGTAGTTTCGCCAGCTCTTGCTAATACATCTCGTCAACATTTCAAAAATGTGTCAGAGAGTAAACAATTTATCAACTCGTTCCATTATCGTAACGCGTTTGATTTTATCACTCAATTTCCAAAGCAACATCGGCAGCAGACATGACGAAGTTTACATTGTAAAACAGTCAAGAAACGACCGTAACAAGGTCCATTTTAAATAACAAAATGCGTGACCATGCAAAATGCAATCATTGTCATGTATAGAATTGTCCATGTGGTGGACAAACGACACACGAAACAACCTATTACCACGATAAAACCCGCTTCCAATTTTTGATTCATCAACTTAGTTTCACCACTACAAAACATGCACCACAAGCAAAACAATGCTTTATAAGCTCAAATCTCCGACATCTCTCCATCTCTTTACTTGTTCTCATCACTCAAAGAAAGAAACAACTCACATTGAGTCTCACAAAACTCCTTTAGCTGTGGAACAGCACGAGCTGATAATGTTGGATACACGTATGTGATAAGACAATAGAGTTTGCGACTGCCTTGCTCCACTTTACACACAGCAATTCCTTCTCCTTCTTCTACCGACGGATCCCCACGACGACCGTAAGCAAGTGGCGGATGAAAACTACAAGAAAATACAGCAGTGAACAACACAAATATATAGAAATCACACAGAGATAGATTCATACAAAACAATCCATACAAAAGTTAGAATACATGTCAATGTATCAGATGTTTTACTCAATTGTCACATTTGAATACCGATGTACATCATATTGCTCATTAAGTAACACAATGCCGGACTTGATCGTGTCTTCGCGCTTGATAAACAGTTTAAGAAAATTTCTATTTTTTTGAAAGAGGTCACATCAAAAACACACCGTCCAAAGTTCATTTCCTATTTGTTTCTGTAGCTCGTTCTAAAAAGTAACGTGGAAACGACGACATGAAATAGTACAACACCATAACGTACGCAATTTCTCCCTCCAGTGGTTTTATGTTACTTAAGAGAATGTTCGTATCCCCGTCAAAAATAATATACTTGACCCACTCCTTCTGCGCCTTAATTCTCTCCTGCAGCCTCGCAATTGTCACGGTCGTCTCACCTGTTGCCTGAATATTCGTACCACTGGACGAATTATCTGTGGACAGGACGCTATTGCTACCACTCTGTGCATTCCGAAGCGGTTGAAAACTAGTCGCAGAGGCACTGATACTCCCTAAGGTGCTAAGCGTTTTTCCTACTACTCCATCCATTGCTGATAGATATTGTACGTATTCTGTATTTTAGATGCTGAAAATGCAGTAAATAGATAATGTTTTCTATTTTAAAGCAAATTAGAGTTTGATTAAAAGAAAAAGAAAACGTAGTAGACTATGCCTAACCACACCATTCATTTGTAAAAGTAAATAACTTACCATTGATGTACATAAAAAGAAGCACGACATTTAAACGTTATAACGTGACGACGTGACGACATCATGCCCCACAATAGAAGTTGTCAATATCACAGAAAGTCATTATGAACAAACTCATGATGATTGATAATCTTAGGTAAGTTCTCTTACGGCATTTTTCTTTTCTATTATACTCAGCACTTGATGATTTGTTTAGTCAGCAGTGTGCAAAATTAACATTGTTCGACTTGCTGTCAGTTCTTCTTCTACATCTTTGTAGCTCAACTAGGTTGCCTGTCCTAGGTCGTTTTACTGTCCTTTATTGCTCTTCGCAGACGAGATTAACGAATTGGTGTCATCATTCAGATTATGTCCGCGCATAATTCAGTCGTGTGCTTTTAGAAAAGCTAAGACAATTCTGGTCAATCTACGACATACACTGACTTTTTGTGTGTGGCATGGCTATTGACATTACGCAAATTTGAGAGTCTTGATCTCTATTATTAACATTTGCTGGGTTTCGTAGCAAACCACCAGTGGTAAGAAGAGTTAAAGATCCGGCTACCATTCAGTAGGACATGCAAGCTTTCGTACAAATATGTGGCTGTGAACGACTGCATCTTACTCTATAAATTTTGTTCGTGTGAAATTAATGTGGAGCCAAGAACTAGCCACTAGATACTAATTACACACACTAACGCAATGTTACTTAACCTGTAACTTGGGTTTATAGAATACATACAACCTTTCAGATTTCAAAGTCCACCTTACCTGTATGTAACCTATAACCTTTACTTTTCCTTATAAAGTAACAAGCTTTTGCGGGTTGTTTACATTACGTGTCCATAGAACAGTAATCGGAAAGACTATAGTTAAACTTCTTTAACCTTCAATACGGTGCTAATTTAATACCCAGCAAACCTTATTTATTTATATATATTAAAAAACATGCGACTTTTACCATTTGAGCACAACCACTTGGAGCAGAAAAATGGAGTATTCCCAGAAGAATGTAATTTGTGGTGAGGAGGCGTGCAATACCGGTATTACGACGGTAAACGCAAATATTCCGGTCATATGTACCCAATAATTGTGATTGTCATCTTCAACCTTCTCGCTTATCTATAACGCATACAGATGACCACTATTATACTTAATAAATAATATTCTTATTCGAAAGAAAAGAAAAGAGAAAAAAGATGAAAAATAAGAAAAAAACATACAAACATTCACGTACATGTATCAATTGTTGTACGCCAAGTCAAGCGTCAAGTCATTTTATATTTTTCCGTCTAATAGTCACGTTAGGTGATTAAACAGTGAGATGAATATAGAGCAAATGACTGTATTACCAATTAATCATACAAATGATCAATATACAACAGTAGATCAAGTCTCTCATTGTAAGTATCACTATAAAGCTCAAGAAGTACTTGATGCGACACTAGTGGAATATGGAAACTATCTACTTTCATGTCAAAAGAATACGAATCGATTGCACGATAAATGGAAGTGGAAACCTTTGAAAAAAACACGTCATGGGCTTCAGGTTTATAAAGAACGTCAACCGACACACGATGCATTAAACTCTTGTATCAATCGTGCATCAACGGCTTCCAATGACTCGATCTCGCCTTCTACGACTTCAATATCGGGAATCGAGAAACCAACGAAAGCTGTGGCAATGGCTGCTTATACGCCAGAAATAGCACAATTACCACCATCGTCTGCGGCAGTAGCTGGATCGTCTTCTATTGCCTCAATGGTCGTCGTAGGACACCTTGATGGTAATTTAAATGACGTCATGTATGGACTCATGGCAACGGACACGGCAGAGCTGAAACTTCGGTTACAATACATGGTAGACCCAGAGGTCCTGGATACATCCATGATGAGCTGCATAGAGAAACCAAGTGCTGCTAAACCATTTCATTTTGTTGGTAAACAGTGGGTCCGTCGTGGTGAAACTTCTCGTGTTAATTCAAACTCTCGACGGCCTCGTGATTTTGTGCTATTGGTAGCTTCTGGTGTCATGCGACACAAAATTTCTGGACAAACAGAAGCCCAAGAGATTGGGTATTACCTGTGTCACTCAATGGAGATGCAAGAGTGCGAACTTAGTTACGAACCTGCGCGCGGATGGCTCTCCACTTGCTCATTATTTACTCCGACTAACGGAAGCTCTGCACAGACCGACGTGTTTTCCCGAGGATATGTGAACTTTAAAGGAAAGATGCAAGACTACCAGGCAGAAGCGATGATGAGTTCGCTTATGCTAGCTGGTGTCGCAGAAGCTGCTTCTTGTGGTCGAAGCAAGAAGCTAAGCTGGATGCTGATGAATGTGAAGGGTGCTGCAGAAGAATTTCGACGTAGGCAACCAGAAGCAAAGTCTGCGTCCAACTGCTGTGGCATTTGCGACCGCAAATTTGGCGTCCTGCACAGTGTGGCGTCGTGCACCCTTTGTCAGGTGATAATATGCTCACGTTGTCGTGTGAGCCGAGACCTTTGCTTTCTGAACCGGCAAGACGTAGTTTTGAGGACCACATACAACAAGAGTGTGGGTGAGAGCCGCCATCAAGGCAGTCGACAAGTGGAATGTCGGACTGTTTTGTTGTGTAAAAATTGCAAAATGAATGCCAGTCACATGGACGCAAGTGTGATGGCACGTCAAGAGGCCAAAGATCGCTACGGTTTTCACGAGACGGCGCGGACGGATCTGATAGACGACAGTAGAATCTCACATTCGTGCTCGCAGTCTGGGTCAGAGGTTAGTTATCAAGGAGAAGGAACAGCCGAAATAAGTCTCTGGACTCCAGTCACAGACACTACGAAGCTACAAGGTTGCAATGATACAACTCTATTGAACGAACCACGTGACGACATGAATGATGTCGTCAAGACAAAAGTCGTTAGAGTGGATAATGGTCATGCAAATTGGTCGGATTCTGCAGTTAATACGACATTGGACAGTTCCTTTGCTTCGACATTGCCATCTCCACGAGATCGAGATAGCAGTCAAGAGGAATATAGCATGGAAGTGTCTTTTACTTGTCCATATGAACCTCGACTACAGTATTCGACACATGAGACAAGTACAAGTGCAGGACAATATCAAGCTGATTTAATGCGGAGAATGCAGGAATTACAGAAAAGTGCCGAGTCTGTGTATCAATTTACGAGTCGAATGAGTGCCAATACGCACTACCGACATGACAATGTCGTGTCATTAAATTCTAAGGTGTATATATCGGAGCTAGATTAATGTTGATGGCTATATTAAAAATTGAAAACCTATAGTTGATAAATATTTGACACAATAGTATATTATTGTATATATTTCATTTATTCGCATATGATATACCAAAAAGGTTATAGCTTATTTCTTTCATACTTTTTTGTGACATAAAGTATGCTTTTCGAACGTGATTAAATTTATTAGTCTATCTGGGTTTGTAACGCAGTTAAAACAAAAGCAACTTGTTAAGTATACATTTTGTACTTTAGATCAAAGGTTGTAGTTTTATCTTTCAGGCAGATTTTTTACGGACCTATTCTAAAAAAAGGTTTTAACAGAGACGAAAACTAATGAAATGATAGAAAAAAGCTTCTTTTCAGTAAGAGTTTGCAACACAAAACTAACTTGACTCACGTCACGATCGCAAATAATTAGGAAACTTTTAATGGTCCAAAACGATAAAAAAAGTCTCAAAATCCTCTACTTAAACCACACACAAAAAGAGATAGACACAAGTTATGAACTCGTGGATGAAATATTACGATGACGCGATTCCAATTGCAATTTTGTCAGTCCTTTATAAAACTTGACACCATCGGAATTCTCATCATGAATGGAATAATTCTTCACAAGCTCAGCCACTTTACTGCTGGAGACGTCCGGAGTAGAAGATGATGGAATATGAGACAAGGACGTTGAAGCTACTGCATTTGCATAGCGATCAATGATTGTTGTACCACTTTGTCCCACCGTCTGAGAAGACAAGTCCCTATCCAGCATCACTTTTTTCTCCTCCATCTCCTCGTCCTCTAAAATTGACGGCGTTCGGTCCTTACGAACTCCAGTCGAAACTTTCACCTCTTTATTCAAAAGCGCCATCTCCGTCACCATTTGCTCCACAATCATCTCAAGTTCATCTCGTTCACGAACGGCGACTGTCACCCGACGTGCGAGCTTCTCTAGTCGTCTGGCTTGCTCGTCATTGCGCTCACAAAGACGCCCAATCTCGTTCTCAAAGCGCTTTACTTTGTCAATTACATCCTCAGTGTTGCCAGAAATAAAATTCATACCACGTTGTTCACTGCATTGCAACCGCAAATGCTCAATTTCACGCTCAGCAACTGTCAGCTGAGCAGATTTAGTGTCGAGCTCACGCTGTATTTCGGTCAGCATCGTAGAGTTCTTGACGTCCTGCGAAAAGCTGTTGTTGTCCGTGGTAATAGTCCGATTTCGCTGTTCAAAGAGCTGACCCTCGAGCGCAGTCAGCTTCACTTCTAGTGTTCGCTTCTCCTTGAGCGTCTCTTCTAGACGCTCATTCACACTCTCAAGCTGATTACTGCGAAAACGAAGCTGCATTACCTCCTGCTTCGAAAGCTTCAGCTGTTTCTGCACATCAGCCAATTCACCATGAACCGTAGCGTCACTTGAAGGCGAGTAATGAGACGTTGTACTTGCAGGAGCAGCACTGGAAGACAACACAGCCATCCGATGTTCAAGCTGCGTAGTAGCTTCCTGTGCCACCTTTAGAGAAAGACGGACAGCGGCGAGTTCAGTCTCTAGCTCCAACTTTACACTATCACCCGCACGAGCACGATTCACAGCGTTTTCAAGCTGTCTTTTCGTCTTCACAAGTTCTTCCCCATTCGTCTCCAGCTCCTTCTCCCGCACCTTCAATAATTCTTCAAGCTCAGTAATGCGTGCGTCAGGTTTGACTGCTATTGCTTCGTTGTGCCTATCACTCTCTTGCTGCTCGAAATCCTCGATCTCGTTGCGAAGACGATCGTTTTCTTTGGTAGCATTAGCCAGCAATTCATCGAGTTGCTTCACACGGTCCTCAAGCACCAATTTAGCCTTGCCAACATCAGCATAAATCTTATCTAAAAAGCCAGGCGCCTGTAAAGGCTGCTCCCGGTCTGACTTTGATGCACTTTCGTTCTGTGCAACTTCAACTTGGTCTTTCAACTTTTTGATGTCATTTTTTGCCTGCTCCAGTTCCGACGCAAGTGCGGCAGAGCGTTCAGCTTCAAACTTGTGCTGCTCTCGGATTTGACTAAGTTGCGCCGCATTCTCGTTCTCAGACTCCTCAATGTCTTCACGACTAGAAGAACTCGTAGTCTCCGAGACCTCTGCGTTAAGCGACAGACCTTTTGTCATGCGCGAAGAGAAGCCACCCAAATGTTTCTTTAAAGCACTGGAAGCATTAGCCAGTACGCCCTCAAGCTCAGACCGCAGCTTAAAATTCTCCCGTTCGAGATTATGGAGCTGTTGTGTCATGGTAAAAGCAACAGGTCGCTCTTCACGATCCACCGTGACGCTGCCACTGCGGACCGACGAAATAGTGGTGCCTGAGGTGTCAGTGGCCGCACGATAAGTCCGAGTACTATCCTCGCCTGCGTCACTATCATACTCCATTAAACGACCCAGAAATTCCAAGTGTTCCTGCAGTCGCTGATTGCGTCGCAACGCCGCCTCCGTTTCAGCTCGAAAGTCAAAGGTGGTCTGTGACCTCTGTGGCGTCTGTGATAAGTGCGAACTCTTCAAACGCTCCGAGTGCTCTGAGTGACAATGTAGTAGTGAGTCCATCTCCTCGTGAAACTTCTTGACTCGTTCAATAAGCTCCACCTGCGGCAGCAATGTTGTGTCCTGAACCTGCATCTCATTGTTGCATAAGTGCACAGCCGTCTCTAACTCCTGTAACAAACGCAAGGTCAGTGCACGCTGATGTACTGCGTTACGAGTCTCAGCCTTTTCTCGAATCATTAGCTCCTCATTCTCTGTAGACTGTGCGTCAATGCGCTTCTGAGACTCCTTCAAGAACGACTCGAGCTGCATCACTTGCACCTCTTTGCGATCAAGTCGCCGCTTAGCAGACCGGCAATTGCTGCAATTGGAAACGGACAGTTCTTCCAGCAAATCTCGCTCGCTGCCATTTGAGCTAAGACTGGCAGTCGTTCGTCGTGTCGACACTAATGTTGATTCATTTGCGCTTCGTCGAGACTTGTTTATCTCTCGAGAGCGTGGTGTCTGGGTCGTAGACGTCTGTGGCTTCAAAGCGTGAGAATTCTTATTCAGCAGAATTGATGGTGGCGGAAGTTTCGCTAACCCAGCAGATCCTGCTTGTAAATTAGTCTCGGAATCAACTGCAGCATTAACATGCAAATTTCCAGGTGCTTGAACAAGATCCCACGTAATGTCAAGCTCGAGCGTCGCCGCCAAATCTCGACACTTAAGTGGCGAGATACGAAACAATTTGTGTCGGTCTTGTGGACTAGCATGAAGCTGAACAAGTGTAGCAAAATCCACGGAAAAAAGGGCAACAGCAGAATGGCTGGGTAGCTAAAGACAAATATCAAGTATCAACATAAAAAATCACAATAAAAAAGAATAGCAAGAACAAGTTTGAAAAAAATAAGAATAAAATACAGATCCAGAGCAATAACAAAGCCACAAACAGAACTGTGACTTTCGAACAAAAAATGATCAAAAATAGAGATTTCCGTACCGCGACAAGTATAATTTCATATTCTTTTTTCAGAAAAGTAGAAGTTCTTGCCCCACTTTGTCCGGCTTTCTTCTGTCCAAGTAATGACGTTTGGATATTTAAATGTTGATTCCAGATTGCACAATGATCAAAAGTCCATTGTGTTGGTTCAGAGATAACTTCTTTACTATTACGTCGAAAGAGTACAATCAACTCGTGATCATTTGGACTAATGTCATGACCAATATTAGCGCGATGGATAAACACTAAGAGAAGAAGTTTGACAGTTCAAAACGTTAGAAAGAAAAACACGTTACAAGTCTCATGTGATAGAGACAGTAAGAGAAAAAGAATCGATAGTGGACGGACGTACCATCTAAATTAACAAGAATAGTTGCTGCATTTGAACGTGGTGTAGTAGTACTAGTACTTATAGCAGTAGTAGAAGTTGGTACTCCAGTACCTTTATAAATGGATCGAGGTCCCATTTTCTCCTCTTTGTCTTAAACTTTCAACACTTACGTCGTATGAGATTGGAAATTGGTAATTAGAAAGAAAAGGTGGATAAGAATTAGATAGGATAGAGATGTTAGATAGGATAGATAATAAATTAAGGCTTTTTCAATGTAAGAGCTTAATAGCGTCTCAAAATGATTCTAAATTAAGACGCAGGAGGATAAGAGGAATGAGAAACAAAAAGCAGAGAGAGAAAATGAAGGATAGAGAGAGAACGAGTAATTTAAAAAAGCTCAAGACTTATTTTAGACAGTAAATTTGTATATGTACAAAGACCAGATGGAAAATGACAGTTCACAACAGATGTAAAAGTGTGTAATTCGATTTTATCGAAAAAACTCGACACGATACTATGTTTAAGAAACTAATACAATACCAATTCATATCTGACCATTTGAAACAATACAGATTTTATCAAAAAAAGTTACAGCCGTAACAGGTACTTGAATAATGTTTCAAACGTTAAATGGCTGGAACTGTATAATGCAGCTATTGTGTAATCTTTTATTAGGTTTTAGGTGCAACGAATGGGAGACGAACATTAAAATAGGAAAGGTCTGTAGGGTTCCAGGAGAATAAATGATAAACGAGAAGCGTGATCTGTTAATACAATTCGTACAATGACTTTAAAGCTTTCTACGCTCGAGAAAAGATGGTCGCAATATAAGTTGTTGAAGTTCATTCAAAGTGAGAGCAAGAAGACTGTTTCAAACCGTTTTCGTATAGCACGATCTAAGAGCCATGGTGCAGTCAGTACAGTAATGAATCAATGCTAATCGTTGAACATGACTCAAATGTAGCGATCCATTCGAAAGCTCGTTGAGTGTCGTGACGATGGCCTCTAGCGACTTAGTCGACCGTCTGGAGCTGCCTTGTGGCTGATTTGGTCCACCAGATGGGAAGGTTGATCGACCTGACGAATGGAAGTCGTCGTTGGGCAGCTCCTTGATGCTCCAGAACCTCTTGGTCGCCCGCCTATGGGTGTCAGCTCAAGTATCGACCCCCCCCCGTATCGTTCAAACCAGTGGGCTGGTTCACAGAGCTAAAGGCGACTTACTTGCGCTTCGATGAAGACCACAGTCAGGCAATCTGGGAGTCTACCCACTGCTTGTGGATCTCCAAGGACCAAGCGCGCTTCAGCTCCTTCTTCTCGTCGTACTACAACGCTCGGAAGAAACGACGGGGTTGTGCGATTCGGATGTGGCGAAGGGTGGTCGACCTACTTTTCAAGGGGATGAGTGACGGTTGGTGCGACATCGATATTCTGCTCGACCCCTTCTTCCAGCACCTTCCCCGACCTTGCTGTAGTTTACTGGCTCTCAGGGTTCGAAGAAGGGCCAAATCCCGCCGACCTGCTGAACGCCGTGAGGGTCTCCAACTCCACGAACCCATGGATCTCCCAGTACCGACTTTCGTCCGAGCCTCATCCCGGGTACTCGGTGCCGCGTCGCCGCGACAAGTTCGTCCCTAAACCGTAAGCGTTTCCATTAAGTATTTATGCCCATCTTTTTTCCAGTCTCTATCATGAATCTCTGCTTCCCTTCTTCCTTGAAACCTTACGCCACTTTGTTTTCTTCACCACACTCCACACGAGAGACCAAGGTCTATGACGAAAAACCAAGGTCTACCAACGAGGAACCGGGGTCCACCACGAAAGACCAAAGTCTAGAAACGAGGGACCGAGTTCTGCCCACTATAGACTTTGGTCGACCATCTAGGACCCTCGGTTTCGGCCTCTACTCCTCTGATTTTGCATAGATTCGAAACGATTAGTCCTTGTCCTTGTGCGTTCAAAACCCCGAAGTAAGGCTCCACAATTCAAAGCCGCTTCATTCTCTCACGAGAAGTCTTCATACCCTGTCCATCGGACGAGGAGCTCTCGTTGCTGTCTTCCGTAACGTGTTTTCTTTCCAGTGCGGGCTTCCAAGATCTCCTCGACCTCGTACTCTCCTTCTTTCCAGATCTCTTGCCCAACTGTCGTCCGGCAACAGGCATTCATCGAAGTCGACTCGATCTATTCCGTCTGTCTCTAACGCGGCACTAGGTCGGTCGGGGAACTCTCTAACTCTCTTGCGTTTGGATAGATGTACCACGGGGAATAACTTGTACTCCGTGCCTCGAGTTTCCAAGTGTGCTGTGTGTTCTCCCACCACTAGAAACTCTAGAACCCGAAATGGTCCATGCCAGAGGTGGGTCAATTTCTTTGCGTACCCTTCTTTCACCCGGTCCGGATAGAGTTACACTTGAGTTCCCGGCTGAATCTTGTGATCGACCACCCTTCATTATGGGCTAGGATCCGAGCTTGACTGGCCGCTCGTAGGTTCTCATTCACCAGGGCTCTCGCCCGCTGATAGTGTTGATGAGTGTGATATCTCCATCTACGTGGCCCAGATCCCCGACGTCGCGATTTTTTTACCGAGGTAATGTAGCTTTGAAGGTGGTTCTAGCATCCCAACCATGGGCCGGAGAGAACGGCGTCTCCTTCCGGACTCGGTCTTGGGCGGTGTTCATCGCAAACGTTAGTCAGTCTGCATACTCGTTCCAATCCTGCTGTCCGACATCAGAGACATACATCATGATGGACCTTGTTAGAGTCTAAAACATTCTCTCCGCGGTCCCATTCACCTGAGATCAATAGACCATGGTCGCCTGTTGATGCTGGCCCACTACGCGACTAAACGTCCGAAAGAAATCCGACATTAATCCTGGTTCTCGATCGTGGTCGGATTGCCTCGCTAGCATTAAAACGGTGAAACACGCATTCTTCGTACCCTTCAGCTACTATCTGGGCCGTTCGCGACGCACTAGCCTTGGCCATCACGTACCCGTGAACAGGTCCCTCTTGTCTTAATGAATTATGGAGATTGTCAAGTGCAAGAAAGGCGAGGACCAAGTGCTGGGGGCGCTCGCAGCCAGTATTACTCCTCGCAAAAGTGTGGACTCGATTTTATCGTCAATTGCCCCCAAGAAACAGGCACGGCAAGTGGTCGACCTACCTACACCAACTGTGGAGCCTGACAAAGAGTTATACGTCATGAGTTTTGATGGGTCCGCCCGAGTGAAACATGAGAGGTGGAGCCTGTAGCGCTATTTTATGGAGATTACCTGATTGGACCATAGTCAAGACTGCCTCAAAGTTTCTCGTTACATCTACAATGAATGAGGCCGAATATGAGGGTATGCTACTGGGTTTCGACCTGTTAGAGCCTCTAGAACGGCGGCGACTGATCATCTGTGGAGATTACAACTTAGTGGTACGACAAATGCGAAGGGAGATCAAGTGTAAGGCTGCAAAATTGTCTCCATTACAAGCAAGAGCTTTAGATAAGCTGCTGTCATGGCCCACCCAAGAAATCGTACATGTAATACGTGATTGGAATCAGAGTGCCGACCAATTGGCCAGCACAGCTCTGCGTCAGAAGGAAGGATGAAGTCAATACCGGAAGGAGAATGGCTGAATTTGGAAGCGATTAATCGATTGACAGAGTTACTAGTTCCCAAAGACCAAAATTGATGGGATAAGGTGCTTGCGGCCACTCGATCTCGACGTTTCATCAAGATATCAGGGGAATTCCGGCACGAGGGTGTGTGGATACAACGACTCCGGACGGATCCAATCAGAAGGCCCAAGAGCAAGAGGACTGGGTGAGAAATTTGGAGGCCTACTTGAAGGGAGATTGGGTCGACCTATCCACGGATACCGCTCACTCGTGCATTAAGATGGCCAGGGACTACGAGATAAGTGAAGAGGGCCTACTATCGTATTGTCCCGGTCAGAGGGTCAAGGGAGACGACCGAGAAGTAACGGCCAGACTAGTGATACCCGAAAGTCTCCAAGCCGACGTCCTGCATCACTACCACACCAGTCTGGAAGGAGGTCACCAAGGGGTTGGACGTACCTACCACCAAATCCGATGGTACTGCCATTGGAGAGTCCTATTCAGAAGCCTACAGAGGTGTGAGGGGACATGTGTGGATTGCGAGACAGGGAGAGGAGGACCTACCCTGCAGGGCAAGACTCAAGGAAATGTCGAAGCAACATACCCATCCAGATTATAGCGATGGATCATATTCACTCTCTGCCCAGGTCGCATTGGGAAATACCGAGTTACTAGTTTGGGTCGCAGCCCAATTACCAAGACGTCCCTGTAACCCCGTAGATCTGACTAGTCACGCCAATGTAGAATGCCTCGTCAGGGCCTTGAGGGATCAAGTGACCAACAGCGTAAAGCAAGTTCCCATTATCCGTAATAAAGCCAGCAATTCTTTCTCCACCGTACTGTAGTTCAACTCGTTGGCCTTAACGGTCCGACTCCCCCCGCGGGCGCCCGCGGGGGGGGGGGGGGCCCCCCCCCCCCCCCCCCCCCCCCCCCCCCCCCCCCCCCCCCCCCCCCCCCCCCCCCCCCCCCCCCCCCCCCCCCCCCCCCCCCCCCCCCCCCCCCCCCCCCCCCCCCCCCCCCCCCCCCCCCCCCCCCCCCCCCCCCCCCCCCCCCCCCCCCCCCCCCCCCCCCCCCCCCCCCCCCCCCCCCCCCCCCCCCCCCCCCCCCCCCCCCCCCCCCCCCCCCCTCCCCCCCCCCTCCCCCCCCCCCTCCCCCCCCCCCCCCCCCCCCCTCTCCCTCTCCCCCCCTCCCTCCCTCTCCCCCCCTCCTCCCTCCCCCCCCTCTCTTTCCCTTTCCCTCCCCTTCCTCCCCCCCCCCCCCCCCCCCCCCCCCCCCCCCCCCCCCCCCCCCCCCCCCCCCCCCCCCCCCCCCCCTCCCCCCCCCCCCCCCCCCCCCCCTCCCCCCCCCCCCCCCCCCCCCCCCCCCCCCCCCCCCCCCCCCCCCCCCCCCCCCCCCCCCCCCCCCCCCCCCCCCCCCCCCCCCCCCCCCCCCCCCCCCTCCCCCCCTTTTCTTCTCTTCCCCCCCTCCCCCCCCTCCCCTCTCCCCCCCCCCCCCCCCCTCTCCCCCCCCCTCCTCCCCCCCCCCCCCCCCTCCCCCCCCCCCCCCCCCCCCCCCCCCCCCCCCCCTTCCTCCCTTCTTCCCCCCCCTCTTTTTTTTTTTCCCCCCTTTCTTCTTTCCCCTTCCCCCCCCCCCCCCCCCCCCCCCCCCCCCAACCCCCCCCCCCCCCCCCCCCCCCCCCCCCCCCCCCCCCCCCCCCCCCCCCCCCCCCCCCCCCCCCCCCCCCCCCCCCTCCCCCCCCCCCTTCCCCCTTCCCTCCCCCCCTTCTTCCCTCCTTTCCTTAATTAAATACATAAACTAAACCACTCCCTTTCCCCCTTCCCTTTTCCCCCCCCCCCTCCCTCCCCCCCCCTTTTCCCCCCCCCCCCTTTTCTCCTTACCCTCCCCAACCCCCCCCCCACACCTAACAATCTTCCCTCCTTTTCTCCCCCTTCTTCCCCCCCCCCTCTTTCCCTTCCCCTTCTTTCTCCCTCCCCCCCCCCCCCCCCTCCCCCCCCCTCCCCCCCCCCCCCCCCCCCCCCCCCCCCCCCCCCCCCCCCCCCCCCCCCCCCCCCCCCCCCCCCCCCCTTCCCCCCCCCCCCCCTCTCCCTCCCTTCCCCCTCCCCCCCCCCCCCCCCCCCCCCCCCCCCCCCCCCCCTCCCTTCTTTCTTTCTCCCTCCTCCCCCTCCCTCCTTTCCTCTTCCTTCTTTTTTTTCTTTTTTTTTTTTTTTTTTTTTTTTTCCTTTTTTTTTTCCCCCTTTTCCCCTTTCCCTTTTTCCTCCTTTTTTCCCCTCTTTTTCCTCTCCCTTCCCCCCCTCCCCTTCTTCTTTCCCTTTTTTTTTTTTTTTTCCCTCTCCTTTCCCCCCCCTCCCCCCCCTCCCCCCCCCTTTTCCCTTTTTTCCTTTTTTTTTTTTTTTCTCCCCTTTCTTTCCTTTCTTTTTTTCTTTTTTTTTTTTCTTTTCTTTTCTTTTTTTTTTTCCTTTCCTTCTTTTCCTTTTTCTTTTTTTTTTTTTCCTTTCTTTTTCTCTTTTTTTTTTCTTTTTTCTTTCCTTCTTCCTCCCCCCTTTTCCTTCTCTTTTTTTTCCTTTCCCCCCCCCCCCCCCCCCCCCTCTTTTTTTTTTTTTTTTTTTTTCCCCCCCCCCTCTTTTTTTTTTTTTTTTTTTTTTTTTTTTTTTTTTTTTTCCTTTCCCTTTTTTTTTTTTTCTTTTTTTTTTTTTTTTTTTTTTTTTTTTTTTTTCTTTTTTTTTTTTTTTTTTTTTTTTTCTTTTTTTTTTTTTTTTTTTTCTTTTTTTTTTTTTTTTTTTTTTTTTTTTTTCCCTTTTTTTTTTTTTTTTTTTTCCCCTTTTTTCTTTTTATTCCCCTTTTCACATCCTTCATCCTACTAACTGGACTCGAACCTCATCGGGAAGACATAGTGTCCCATCCGCCAGACTTCATAGTTCCAGCCGAATATCGGCTGGGACTATGAAGTCCATGCCTAAAAACTGCATCTTGACCCCCATTGGGCCTACCCACACCTTAAAGATGCATACCATGTTCCCGTTCAAAGTGACCTTGATGCGGGTGCGTCCTTCCGTGGTATACACAGATTCCCCGATGCCAACACATCCTTGGCGCTCACTTTCATCAATATAGCAGCCTACCTTACGAGCAAAGGCGATATCCAAAATAGATATCTCGGCGCCAGTATCAAACAACAAGTTAGCTCGATCGTTGTTAATCTTCCCAGAGGCCTTGGCCTGTCCGAACCTTTTCGTAGGAGTATGGTACCGCCCCTTCAACTCGCCCGGCCGTAAGTCCAACTCCATTACTGCACTCGTTCGAACAAAATCGTTAGACGCACCGAAAGAAGCAACATGGGCCCTAGGGTATCTTTCAAACTTCGACATATTTCCCGTCGAGTAATCCTGAATGTCCCTTCCTCCCTTGGGCTTCTAAATTCCACATATGCAAAGATACAACAATTAGAACGCTAGGCTCGTACCAGATTCAAACCTGGCAAGCGTCCTAATTTAGCATCTGCTAGACCTTCCCCGGCAACATCCCAGCTTGCTTGGTCAGGTTGTACCACTGACGGATCAAGTTATAACACTCTTCCATCGGGCACTTTCCAACCTCGTGGGTTTCTCCACAGCCTCGACATAAACAGGCAACGCTATGATGGATGGTCCTTCTTCCCACAGCAATCGCGAGCCAGCCTCTTCCAACAACCCAAGTCTCCATGCTTCCTGGACCCACAATGGGCGCATCTTGCACTTGGGGTTGCCGACGCCGTGCGAGGTCCATAGTCCTTGGTCGAGGGTCGGGGCTGGTCGACCTCTCTGACGGGTTGGTATCTTGGAAGTCCTTGACCCTAGTTCCTTTTGAGCCTCTGTAGCCATGAGGTAAAACCTTCAGTAGGTCACCGTCACTATCAGAACTTGTCTAAACTGGAGTCTTCGGAGCTTGATCCTTCCTGGGTTGCTCGAACTGCATGGATGGAGCGGCGATTCAGCTCTCTTGGCCGATCAGGGTAAAAAAAAATCGGTGCTTTCTGGCGAAACTTGCCTGACCCAAACAACATCTTGCCCCGTCGAGCCTTCGTCCGTTGACGCGCCCTCAGCACATCCTCCAGCTCTGCCACATCAGCCAAACCTAACACGGTCAACTGGTCCACCAGGTTGGGGTCGTCCAAGGTCTCGTTGTAGTGCTTGACATGTTCCTTTGAATCTTGGGCGGCCCATCCTTGATCTCATCTTCGCTCCAAGTCCAATGACATATAGACGGTACAGGTAGTCCAGCGGGAGTTCGTCCGACCTTTTCTTCGCGTGGTATGCGGCCACTAGTACCCCCAAACCACAGAACTGCATCTGGAATTCCTGTATCAAATCCTTCCGATTTCCATAAACAGAGTGACCTAGTTGACGATACCAGTTCTGGGCAAATCCAGTCAATAATTCTCCGAAAACGAAACACTTTTTCCCATCTGGCGCTTGGTCCCTCATGAACACGGTCTTCACAGTGATCACCCAGCTCCGTGCTCGGTCCTCATCTTGGTTCTTTCTATGAAACGTTTTGAGATCCGAGGTCGCTGAGAGCTTGATGCGAGGGACCATGTTGAGCACTTGTCCCAGGTGGCATTGGCCATTCTCGCTAGAGGCCCATCGAGGTCCATGTCATCTGGGTCATATTCGCACAACCCCACCGGCTCCATATCCACGTCGGTCATCCCTTGGTCTCTTGCACCTTGCATACCTGCACTTGGGCCCAGCTGGGCCGTTGACCTCTGCGCCCTCTGTCGACCTCTGGCCGCATTTTCGTCGATGTGTGCTTGCGGTACTTGGCGTTCTTGTAAGAATTTCGCCATCACCACGTCGAATTCTGCCTGTAAATTACCTACCGGGTCGGTAGGCAATCCTCCTCGGGCAACTTCGTCACGTGACGAGGTATAATTCGGTACTGGTCTTGGCTCATTTCTGATTGGTTGAAAACTCGACCTATCAGAAGCCCGAATTTCCTTTGGCTGTACACACGTGGCCGTTTCGTGAGCTCGCTGCTCGTCGTCCGCTCTCCGCTCAAGACTGCAGCAGCGACATGCCGGTCGGTCCTAGTGGCATTCGGCCCACGTGACTAGCGACGGGTGACCCTCGCGATAATTTCCTTGCAGGGAACTGAGGCGGGCAAGGTGGTCTGTGATAGACCTCGCATAGACCATGGGTCCTTGGTCGACCATTGCTCTTGAGAGTGTACCTCGATGTCTTGCAGGGTCATCTGGCTATCGTCAAACGGCGTTTTTTGCAGCGGTGGCAGGAGGTGAGTCGAGTAGTACTGGGGTTGTTCCCACCAAGATACCCAGACGTTTGTGTAGGATTTCTAACGTGGTCTTGATATTTTTGAACCACAGGGAAAACAAGTATTCAGGCTCGAACCTTCCTGAAACTATACCCACCTCGCTAAGAAGGGTCACGAGCGCGGTGATTGCTTCAGTCCCCGTCCTCAGCTTAGGAAGAGTCGACACAGGTCCACTAAGCTGACCCAGCAGTCAAATCTTGAGGGGTCACTCTCCAAGAACGCGTCAAGATTGAGCCGATGGTAGGCCACAGTCACGTCCGCATCCGACCAGGACAAGGGTCCTGAGGTCGAGGGGCCTACCGACTTAGTGTCACATTGTGCTTTCATCCGGAGCTTGGTCGGCTTGGACATGGCGATCGTATTAGTTGTAGTTTTTGTATGTTCTTAGTTTTTGGGGACAATAGTCGATCTGGTTTCACCTTCAACTGATTGTTGTCTGAGTCATGATAGATATCATGACCCAAGGTGTCCTCAACGAGGACATAGAAAGGGTATTTCGGTTTATCCTCTATAAGTTCAACCTTGGCCATATTGACCGGACACCTCCCAAGGTCCGGTTGGTCGTTCGATCCTTTGTTGTTTTCTTGTGTAGTCACTGGCGATCGGTCTTCCAGTGACTCTTAGGTCTTTTCATCAATATTTGCTTGAACATCCTCATCTTCTTGGGACTCGCGGTGACATCCCGCGTCTTCCGAAGATCCGTGCACGCGCACCATTGTGGTGGAGAGGGTTCTCAAAACTGCGTAATGAGACCCCAAGCCACTCACTGTGCCGGACTGACAACTGTCGGAGGGGGTACCCCGATACCGCGTATAGACCTTCTCTCACCTTGTGTACCCGTCGAATGGCGGGTTGCACTCTTCGGAGGACTTGGTTGAGATGTGATGTCGGCCTTGAGAGAGGTCGACCTTGGGGTACCTCGAGTGGGTATACTTCACTCGGTAGGCGGGTAGGTGGCCACTCGGTCGACTAGGACGAGGGTGGACTTATAACCAAATTGTTCAGGGGAGATTCTCAACCCTGGCCTTTTTCTTCCTTGATATCTCAGGGGTGTTGACCGCCTGACCTTTACTTGCTCCCGGACCACTAGGGTAGGGAAACCGATTCCGTTAGCGGGTTGAGTTGGGGGGAGGGGGAGCTACTTGGACAAACCCACAGGCCAAATATATCCTGGGGTTCTACTGCTTGATATTACCACACAACTGTCTTCGACGGGGGGGGGGATATATCCTTTCCCGGAACATGTGGGTAGACTTAGTAAAAGTCTAAAAGTACCTTAAAAGTACGACAGAGGTGTGCTATGTAGATCGCAAATTGAGTAGTATTTACTATAGTCCTTTCTTTTAACTCCTCTACTCTATCCTTACCCCCGAGACCTGATTCTTGATTCTACTTGGCTTGAATATCTGGACCTGTGTACCGAGGGCAACCTCAGGGACTGGGGCCGAGAGTCAATAGACCGAAGGACCAAGGTCTATCGACTAAGGACCGAGGGGTTTAAAAAAAAAAAAAAAAAAACCCCCAGGGGGGGGGGGGGGGATTCCATCCAACGAAGGGCCAAAGTCCACCGGCTAAGGACCGGGTCCATTGATGAAGGATCAAGATCGACCTTTAGAGACCGAGTCCGAGAGTCAACCGACCGTAGGGCCAAGGTCTATCTCTATGAAAGACCGAGGTCTATCAACGATAGACCGGAGTTCACCTCGAGGAACCGCGGTCCATCGGGCTAACGGCGATAAATTTTTCTGAATGGCGAATAACTAGCACGCTTTGACCGCACATTTTTCTCATCCAGCTGTCGTTCCCGTCCCCTTTAGCGCCCCCTCTCTCTGTCTCTTACCCAACGGTCGCTTCTCCTTGCCAAGTTCCATTCTCTTTATCCCACTGGTCCTCTGGCCTTTCAGTTCTTGAAACGCTTCATCACATTTTTGTAACTGGTCGTTGGCAGTGCCTGTGCCTTGTTGGTGTCGTCAGTCGTCTCTTTCGCTGGGCTCATAACCTGTATGCTGGCGATGTTGCTAGCTGCAGTGAGGAAGCGAGTAGCGCTGTGATATAGAAATTTGTCATTGTCTGCTGCGCTATTACTCTAGCTTGGTGTGATGCTCTAGCTGTTTTTGCTCTTCATCGCTCCTGTCCGACCTATCGTTGTATCTTCCTATAAATTCAAAGTCGTCAACCGTTATTTAAATCGTTTCTGCACCAAATGAAAATTTGCAACACTACACCCTTGACATGACCCTAGTGCAAGCGCCTGACGATACTTTATTTCAAGCGCACTAATAAAATTTGTGACGCTTGAAACAAGCTTCCTTGTTAGATCTATATTGATTTAACAAATTTGACGGAAGTGGATTCAAATAAATAATCCATAAAACTTCACTAGATCATTAGATGTTGAAAGCTTTTTCATTTGTGAAGCGCTCACTGTATCATAAAAAGATAAAAAAAGAGCATTTGTCCACGTTTGTAAACATTGTAGACTTTTGATGTCGAATAATTACCTTTAGACAAAAGTTCCATTCTAACTTTTAGTGAGTCAAGGATGCAAATTATACTTGCTATAGCAATTTTGATATAAAGAAATAAATTATGAAACGAGATTACCATATCTATCAGACATATTTATCAGCAAGCACAACCAAGAGTTAATTTGTTTGCTTTAGTTAAAGAAACTAATTACAGCATTGTCGTCAAGAAGTTACATTAGCAAACGCACACAACTTCACCACAGCCCTTTCATAGTTAATCTGTTTGTATAATGTAAACAATTCACCATACCAGTCAACTCTGGATCACGAAGGCAGCGTGTGTCATTAACGGGTATTTACAAAACTGATTGGGCGCCAACATTTAGACAGTTAGTTGCAAATCTTCATTATCTAATGCGTTTATTAAAAGCCTTTTTGCACGCAGAAAACAAAAGTCCTGGACACGGCAACAGATTTAACCGCCAGAAGTCTCGTCGTGATGCCCCGTTTTGCAAGATACCAAGCAACTCTGCTCCCTCGATATAATCCTACGGCTTCGCACGTCGCACCCGCTCTCTATTGCATGTGTTACAATGATTGAGTGCTCGACAAACTTACGATCGGGGTTGGTGATCTCATCGGGTGCAAACATTAGCTTCCTAACAAAATAGAGTAACGTTTGCTGTGTTTATGAGAAATTACTGCTGGTTTTCTACTTAAAGAATTCTTCATTATCGTTGTAAAATCATGAGAGATTGGTAACAAACAGTAAGAAGTAGCCCAGACCCACTAGGTCCACCCGATGTCGCCTTTTTATTACCTGATCTAGCGCCTAAAGTTTGCATCCGTAACTTTAAGGTTCAAGCCAAGTCATTACTAATAGACAGTCGCGTCTGCAAATCGGTATTGTTATTCTTGTGGAACTTTTCCTTTCAGACTTTTTTTTACTATCCCTCAAAATTATATCAACCTTTCTTTCTAATTTCGCTTTAAAATAGAAACAAGTGAGAAAGCCCAAATACCTGTAGTAGATTAAATCTTTTGTTTTGCTTCAATTTAGTACAATCCAATGTATATTTTACCTGTATCTCTTGATTTCTAATAAAACCACATGTTTATGATGATATTTAAAATAGAGCAAAAGTCCAGTGTCTGACTTCCCGACGCTGTGGACAGACAGACAGCCCTAAGCAGCTTGATCTTCCCGTGACATTGTGTCGTCAAAGGTCTTTTTGGAAGCTCCATCTGCTCGTGCATTTATTTTCCAACACTGCAGACTCTTCGTCATGAATGGACTTGTGAAAAGACGATTACTACGATACAATTCAATGCAGCAGAAGCTTCTTTTCTTCTTGCTCGTAGTATTTGTATCATTATTATTATTATTAAATGTCGTTGCGTCACAAAGTATAACACCGTCGACGTTATCGTGTGAATATGCCAACACTTTAATAGAAGGCAAGAAAGATGTAAATGCTATTGTATACGACAATGAATGCAATGCACGGAGCTTTCAAGTCGTTGCCACTTCGACTGTTGAACGTAGTTTAAATTTATCGAATCTAGACATTGTTCAAGTTCAAAGCTATCCGCGTGTTTATCAATTGTAAGAATTAAAATAGAGTTGTAGGTTGTATAGTGTTATCTATAACGAGGTGATATTATATCTAGATGATTCTTGAGAGTCACGATGATGAGAATATTGATGATATGTCGTTACTAACATAATTTCTATCTTAATGTTTTTTCTTGATGTTTATAGGCTTCTTAACAACAATAAACTTGAGACATTCATGCCTGCAGGCTTGGATAATGACATGGAGGACTTGTACGTGCTAAGAAAACACGATAGATGAGAAGAGGAAGAAGAAAGAGAGAGATTTTTAGCAAGATGGAGACAATACTTTGGATGAATTACTGACTTGTGTGATGTTGTGTGCGATATATAGGAAACTTGCTAGCAACTTTATCACAGACTTGTCTGGCTTTAGCTTTCCTCGACGACTTAATTACTTGGATTTAAGTTTTAATTCCATCACAACACTATCGGTGGCTACACCTTGGCCTGAGTCAGGTGAGTTGCAGACGCTTCTGCTCCATGGCAACTCCCTCAGCTCGGTTGCGTCGGACACGTTCACAAAACTCGTCGCGCTGCAGTCTTTGTACGTCAACGGATGATTAATTATGAAAAGGGGAGGACAAGACGATTAATATACATACTAACTTCGGATCTATTTGGGATGCCGGTTTTACAGATCGCTGTCAAACACAGGCATCTCCAACATGGACGACGTCGTGCTGCCAGTCTCGCTGCGAATACTCAATGCGACCAAAAACTCGTTTACCAGCGCTACAACCAAGTTATCCAACCTGCCAACGGCTTTACAATACCTGTTCGTGCAAAATTTCTTACGGTTGTACATTGAGACGTTCAAAATACTAACTTGTGCCATTCCTATAGGGACCTGAGCAACAATCTACTTACGGAGTTTCCCACCGTTGTGTCATCTCTTACAACACTCGTGGAATTGTACGTTTTAACCTACTAAATTTGTTGCCTAAGCTCTGACTAACGTATACTTTTGACTAACGTAGGAACCTCGAGTCTAACGGTATTAAAACAATTAGCGGCATTACATTTGCGTCAACGCTTCACAAAGTATATCTGGACAATAACCCACTGTCCAACATCGAAATTTGTCGGTCAGATGTGAGCGTGTTTCAGAGTCTCACTGAATTTACTGTGCCTTCGTCCGTGTCGAGCACGTGCGTGAATTCAAAGGCGACTAAGGAAGAAATCCAGGGCGTCGCTTTTTGCGTGCTTGAAGATGATGATTGTATCATCACGTCCACGACGGACTCGAAACGTGGCAGTCTGTCAGGGGCAAACATAAACGATATTGCAAGCTCGAGCGAGACAACCTCGTCAGAGGCATCCAACAACAGCTCCAACTCCATTTTCTCGGTGAAGTCTGTCGGGATTATTGGCAGCACATTTTTCCTTGTTGGTGTTCTGCTGAGTGCCTTGGTGTTTGGTCTTATTTGGACCAAACGAAAAAACAGTGACGACAATCGTGATCAGCACGCTGTCTTAAAGTTGAACTATGAACGTCAATTAGGAAGCAGCGGTGGCAACGTTATGTTATTTACAAACAGTGGGCGCGCTAGTCGTGTTTTCGGAAAGGGTAACGATGATTATCGCGACATTGACAGCAAGGGTGAGAACAATAGCACATTTGGAGGTAGTGGTTTTAATACCCCTGGCGAAGTAGCGTGGGGCATTTATGAAAGTCCTTTGGACAAATACAATCTGGTTGCTCTCCTCGAGCCAAGTCCCAAGGATAAAGGCTATCTTGGTGCTAGTACAGCTTCGCTTCAGGCCCGCAGCAAGCTCAAGATCAAGGTCGACTTGGATGACTTGCTTGTGTACGAGATCCCGCCTGAAGAAATTCAGATGCGTCGTGCGCTGCATTTGTTTTCATCAAAGAAGAGCAGCAAAGCTGCATTAGCTTTAAGCAGTGTGGGAGTGGGTAGCTCTCGTAAGATGGTGGATTCTGCTTTGTTCCTGGCCGAGTACCAGGGATATAAAGTTGTAATTCAAACACTCACGCGATCCAAGAAGTGTCTTGAGAAGCGTTTTGTGGAGCAGATTCGTCTTGCAGCATCGCTAGACCACGCATCAATTGTGCATTTCATCGGCGTCACGACTGGCTGCAGCACCACGGCAAGTCGTCAACGTGGCAGCAGCGGCGCGACGGCTCCTAACGTTGATTGCGGTCTGACTAACAATATGAATGAGAGCGTTGCAAGCAGCAAAACGAAAAGCCGCTACCCGAACATGGGCGCACCGTCCTGGCATCTAGGCGTGGTGTTTGAGTACATGCAGTATGGTTCTCTCGCTTCCATGTTTGAGTACGAGCGTTATCGCCGTGAAGGTAAGGAGTTGATTCCGGACAGCAGCGTCACGGCTCCTTTTGGCAGCGCCAATAGCAACATCTTTAGCTGGTATCCAGTGTTTACAAACTCGAGCGCGAGTGCAACTGGTAATCCGAATGCCAATTGGCGGTGCAAACTCTCTTTTGCCTTGGATGTAGCAATGGGACTTGTCTACCTTCACGCTAACAACTACGCACACGGTCGTATTTGCGCACGGAAAGTGTTGGTGAACGAGCAAGGCGAGGCAAAGCTCAGCGCGATGGACGTGCTGCTACCATCAGACTTGGTACGAATCAAAGATAAGAACCATGGCATGGCAGACGATTTTCGTGGTTCACTTAGATATAGCGCCCGGTGGACGGTGCAGAGGATTACTGGTCTTCGTTCAAAAGTTCCAAAGCATCAGACATCAGGAAATCTTGGTCGTAGTCGCTATGCGAACAATAGTGAACAGAGTGATATGAGTGGAGCGAGTGAAGTCAGCAGCGCGACACTTGATAACAACAGTCAAAGTGGTGACAACCCCGCATTTGATGAGAATTGCGATATGACTTCGCTCAAGTCGAGTGGCATTGGGTCGTCTATTGTGGCGGTACAGCGTGATGATGTTTACGCATTTGGGACGTTTCTATGGGAGCTTGACACGATGATTGCGGTAGAGGAAGATCTAGCAAGCTCAAGGGTTAATGCTGGTGGTAAGCCACATCTGCTCAAGTTTTCTCGAGACTGTCCGTTTGAGCTGCAAGAATTGGCTCGTCAGTGTTGGAACGAGGTACCAAGTGAACGTCCAGACGCAATTGATATACAAGAGGAGCTAGTGCGTGTCTTGGAAGGTCGTTTGACTACTAGTGGTCAACTCGCGCCCACTACATGGACACGACCTAGTCATCTGAGTTCTACAAGTGCCATTAGCAGTTTATCAAGTTCCGACTTGTCGTTAAAAGTGTCGTCATTACCAAGCTCACATTCATTAAAGGCCGTGCCAATAGCCAATCATCTCTAAAGCTCGAGATAGGGAAAACAAAAAGCTTAGAATTATTGATAGTGAGTTTTAAATAATATTTATTTGCTCACAGAATGAAAAGAAGAAAATGATCAGTCATGTTACGGATTGACAAAAAATATGCATCTAGAACACTTAGATAGAGAGAAACTAATTATGAAACACTCCCTCAGTTCTTTAATAATTTCTTGTAAATTACATCGTCATAGATGTTATTTTGGAGCTTAGTAGCTAAACTCTCGTGAAATTTACATGGATCCCCGTCTCTGTAATTTGAATTTAATTATGTAACGATCAAAAGGAAAGAGGAGGGGTAGGGAAAGCACCAGAATCTCAGCACCGCCTTTTAAGGCAAGATTTGATGTGGAAAGTTACAAATGTATTTTTTGTTTGTTTTTTCAGCCAATCCCACGCCGCCACCTTTTATCCTATTTTTGTTATGAGATCGTCACTGTCCTACTAAAAAGGGAAAAAGTATTCAAGTTAAAAATGGTGCGTAAGGTATCGCCGTTCTTTTGTTAGTACCTTCATTTCTCCTCTTCCACGTCTCTTGACACTGTCTTCGTAGTCTCATCTTGTAGATTTCTATTTTTTGTTTTATTTTACCTAACTCTTGTCCCTTTTTACCTTTTTTTGAATATGTTATGTTGATTCTCCCTAGCCACTTCGTCTCGACATTAAGCGCCAGCTTTCGTCACGATCAGAGCGCGTCAAGAGCGTCGATTTGCATCCAACAGAGCCATGGGTTCTTTCTGCACTTTATTCTGGTAGCCTCATGATCTGGAACTATGCAACGCAGTCACTGGTCAAAACATTGGAAGTATCGTCTTTGCCTGTGCGTAATGCCAAGTTTGTCGCTCGTAAGCAGTGGCTTGTAGCGAGTTCAGATGATATGCAAGTGCGTGTATTCAACTATAACACGATGGAGAAAGTTACGAGCTTTGAGGCTCATAGCGACTATATTCGCCATATTGAAGTACACCCAACGTTACCGTGTTTTCTCACTTGCGCAGACGATATGACCATTAAACTATGGGATTGGGACAAGAATTTTACATGTTCACAAGTATTTGAAGGTCACGGACACTATGTTATGATGGTGAAGTTTAATCCAAAGGACGCGCATTCGTTTGCAAGCGCATGTCTCGATAGAACTGTCAGAGTCTGGGGCCTTGGCTCCAGTCATGCCCATTTCTCCCTTGAAGGACACGAACGTGGCGTCAACTGCGTCGCTTATTACCCAGGTGGAGACAAACCTTACCTGCTGTCCGGCAGTGACGATCGTACGGTCAAGGTGTGGGACTGACTACCAGACGAAAGCTATCGTCCACACATTGGACGGGCATGGCAATAACTTGACATCGGTGTTGTACCATCCAAGGCTACCACTGATCATTTCGGCCTGTGAAGATGGTGCCGTGAGGATGTGGCACTCGACTACATATCGCTCGGAGACGACGCTCAACTACGGCATGGAACGTAGTTGGTCGCTTGCGGCGCTACCTTCAGCCAACACACTGGCGATCGGCTACGACGAGGGCACTATTGTGTTGAGGCTAGGGCACGATACCCCTGTCGTGAGTATGGACGTTGGTGGCAGCGGAAAGCTCATTTGGACGACTAATAATGACGTTTACACCGCCAGTGTCAAGGG
Organism: Peronospora belbahrii; assembly: GCA_920618645.1. Lineage (NCBI taxonomy): Eukaryota > Oomycota > Peronosporomycetes > Peronosporales > Peronosporaceae > Peronospora > Peronospora belbahrii. Next base: position 45,596 of record CAKKTJ010000160.1, on the reverse strand, counting down.
GGTGGTGACGGAGATGGGTCTCCAGGACGGCGAAAAACTGCCGCTTGTTTCAAGAGATCTAGGAAGCTGCGAAGTATACCCTCAAAAGGTACAGCACAACAGCAACGGCCGCTACGTAGTGGTTTGCGGTGACGGCGAGTACATCATCTATACGGCACAGCAGTTGCGTAATAAGGCCTTTGGTACTGCGCTAGATTTCAGCTGGTCACCAACAGGCACCGGCAACTACGTTATACGTGAGAGTATTTCAAAGCTCACACTGTTTCGTAACTTTAAGGAAGTTAAGAGCGAGAAGCCTCGCGTGCTGTGTGCCGAAGGTCTGTTCGGAGGCACTGGTGCCATCGGCGTCAAGGGTAATGACGCGATTGCCATGTTTGACTGGGAGGAGCTGCGGCTGATCCGTAAGATCGACGTGGTGGTGAAGAATGTGTTTTGGTCTGAAAATGGCAGCCTCGTCGTGCTTGCTTGCGAGTCGAGTTTTTTCGTGCTGCGGTACAACAAGGAGGTGGTGGCACAGTCTTTTGCTGCTGGCACGAACTCACCTGATGAAGGTATTGATGGCGCCTTTGATCTGCTCTACGAAATTTCTGAGAAGGTTGGTACGGGCACCTGGGTTGGAGATTGCTTTTTGTACACTAACGCTGGCGGCAGACTCAACTACTACGTGGGCGGTGAGGTAATGACGCTTGCCCACTTAGAGCAGAAGATGTATCTGCTCGGGTACTTACCTCGTGAAAACCTGGTATTTTTGATGGACAAAATGAAAAATGTGGTGAGTTACACGGTTTCGCTAGTAATGCTAGAGTACCAAACTGCTGTGGTGCGTCGTGACTTTAAGAGTGCAAACGACATTTTGCCCAAGATTCCGGCAGACCAAATGGACTACGTGGCCCGTTTTCTGGAGTCACAGGGATTTAAAGAAGAGGCTTTGGCTTTAAGCACTGACCCAGACCAAAAATTTGATCTTGCTGCGCAACTTGCAAAGCTGGACGTGGCGCGTGATGTTCTGTTGCTGGAAATTGACAAGGGTGACAAAAGCAGTTCTATGTTATCACCTACCTTGCAATAATTCAATCATTGCCTGCTTGGTGGACAGACCGGTCAGATTACGATCAAATACAGTGCTTTTTTTGTCCGCCATTAGTTGTCCAGTAACACGTCTTTCAAGTTGAACTTTCTCTGCAGCAACATTTCACTAGTGTGTGGCATTTGTTGCAGTCTCTCACGAGTCAATCAAAACCAAGTGTATTTGTTTCCATCACACTTTGATCATGGGTTCATTTCCACCTAGACACGATAGACAATTCTCTTCGTTTCTCTCATTTAACATTTTGCCGAATTGAAGAAAATGGTAAAGCTCTTTTGTGGAATTGTTGGTGTGGCAGGGAGCGCGTTCTCGGTTCGAGTAGATGAAGCCGACGCACTTTAAAATTGCTATTAGAGCGGAGCAGATGTACCAGTTTCCTGCGAGCGAGCTGCAGCTGTTTCCGGCAAAGAAAGACGCGGGCGCATGGCTGTCATCTTGCTCGGAAGACGCAACGAAGTTAAGGAGGGTGAGAAAACTGCTCTTATTGAAGCGCTGACAAAAAAAACAAGAGCTACAGGGTGAGGACCCATTGAAAAACGTGCTGGACGGGATGGATCCTCCATTATCTCGCCAGATCCACGTGTTGGTGAAGCTACCGGGACAATTGCAGGTGCTGGTTTGATTCAGCCAGCAGTGCGAATTTCCAAAGATGACTGAACTGGTCGCGGCAGAGAAATACGCTGAAGAATGCCGATTACTGGATGAATGGGATATCAATGCTGTGCACAAGATTCCTTCCATCTGCGAATTTCTGAGGAACTTGGGTGGATGCACTCAACATGGACAAATTTATTGGAGAATGGAAGATAATTAAGTGGTGTCGCTGCTGCTAGAAGGATGGTTTTTAAAGTCTTTTCCCAAAAGCAGCTATTTTTGTGAAATAATGCAGGGTATCGTAGTGGGTTCGCCGGGCATTGGCAAGTCGACGATGTTATTGCATGATGGCCTTTTATCTCGTTTTCAGCCATAATAAAAATGTGTTGGTGTACCGGCGAATGGTCCAATATGGAGAAAAGTACTATTTCATTTATATAGGTCACGAGAATAATAAGGGTCGTGCAGTTTACAGTGTCGGAACGTGACAAAAAGTATGCGACTGCCATATATCGGGAGCTTCGCCAGAAGGGCATATCAAACGTGTGGTTATTGATGGATGGATATCTATCCGACGGTATTCCTGAGGGTATGGGGACTTTTAAGATGTTGACAACGTCACAGCCAGTAAATTTAAAGTCAGGAGAAGAAGGTGTTTACTGCTGTCTGTTGCCTTGTTGGTCGAAGACGGAAATTTTGTCGCTGGGAAGTCTTATTTTCAACTACAACATCAATGATATGGAAGAGCGTTTTGCTTACTCTGGTGGAAGCGTACGTGAGTTTGCACGCGCTAGATTAGTAGGCATACGTGATCAAATTCATAAATCAGTCAGTAGCGTGGATAATGTATTTAACCAGCTATCTCACTCTAATACGTTAACGGGGAGATCTCAAGTTGATCGTTTGCGCCATAAGTTTGTCAAAGATATAAACGATCAAGAACATTATCTTTACAGGGAGCATTGGGCACAAGTTATCGACTCAGCATATGCTTTGTCTACTCTTTCGTCGAGACTCCAATCGGATGCGCTGTTTCGGATTTATACGTGGTCAAAAAGCGCTGGACCTAAATCACTTACTCGAAGCGTTTTCGAGATCTATATACATCGCTTGGCTGCCGATAAGATGTTGCGCCTGTACGTTTCAGAATACGATCCGCCCGAAAGAAGGAGACCAAACCAAGAACGGCACTTTGAAGTGAGATAGATGCTATTGCGGAGTGGTGAGGCAATGCACTCAGGCACGGCAAGCGATCATGTGAACGACCTGACGCAATGGCGAGATGCTGACGAGTACGCGTACTGGTTTCCTTTCTGTCATGATTTTTCGAATGTTGATAGCATCGTGAAGCTTGAGAGAAAGCGGTCATCCAGCAAGAAGAGCAACGTGGCGTGTCTTTAGATCACTGTTGGAGCAGAGCATAAAATTGATGGCACGCAGCTGCAGAAGACGAACGAGATCTTTTATCTAGACCATGTAAAGAATGCTGGCGATACCGAAGCACCAATGTACATTGCTGTTTGTCCGGATCTTGAATCGTGCAAAGCGCTTGTCCTGAAGCCACCACTCGAAGTTACTCGTGCTGACTGTATGTAGGCTACTACAGCGAAGTGCAATTTGCCACTGCCACTGATGGCCCCATTAATTCTCTACCTCCAAAAGAAGCCTTGCCTTCTCCACCATACAACTTTCGAGCAAAGCGATTACGGGAGGAGTAGCAAGATGCCTTATTGTCATGTGTAGTCTGAAACGGTGAACAGACTATGTAGGTTTGATATAAACTCAACGGTCGTTTGCATCAATGAATTCATGTGATTTGTTTCTGTATTTGAGCTAATGCTTTGCAACTGACAATGCAGTTGCTGTTGAAGATTAAGGTGCTGAACCGTCTAGTCCTATTCCGTCGAGCAGGAGATTTCTATCCTTCACTATTGAATGACGTTTTTAGTAAATGCTTTGCAAACTGACGATGCAGTTGCTGTTGAAGATCGAGGTGCTGAACAGTCTGGGTGACGGCATCATTGACGCTATTCAGAGCTTTAGTATTTGTAAACAACGCTCGTAGACATAAACGTATTTTTGGGGTGTCAAATTTTCAATTGCTTTACTTTTCCCATTATTTTGCCCGATGACAGACTGACTCACCTCCAGCACCATAATTGAGCGCAGCTGTGACGGTGCACCGAATTTATCTTTGTCCTTGCCTTTTTGCAAACTTCAAAAGTTGTCGTTTCTGATATCCATGCCTTCTCATCATTGACTTGGCTCTGAAAAATCGGCACCGGTTTGACTAATTGTCATTGCTGACTCCACTCAAAGCTTCAGATGTAAGACTTTTGTACCACTGTCCGGTCGCTATGGAAAAGTCTTTATGGCCCTTATGAGTGGGGCTACACATGTTCTACAATGATAATTACAATGAGAGGCAATAATGATTAAGTTGGCAAATCTTTATAAATTATCATAGTTTAGATTAAGGGCTGAAACTCGCCCTTATGAAGTTGGAATCGCTAGTAATTGCAAAACAGCATGTTGCGGTGAATCTGTTACTAGACTTTGTACCCACCGCCCGTCACATCGGAATTATTAATTGTTTTTAAAGTAATTTTTGATTATTTAATAATTTTTAATTAATTATTTAATTAGACTAAGTTATAATTTGCTTTCTGTTCCAGGTGTAAATGTTTTCATTTGTCCCGGAACATACTTATCTCCAGCAAATTGCCAATGGTATCAGTCCCTTGATGCTTGTCGTGGCAAGCGGGTATCTAAAAAACGGGATCGGCGTGTGCATGCTGGGGTACTCCACTAAGTGTTTGGTGGCTGAAACGCAGTAAAGCTTTAACTAGCTGTTGTGCTGAGCTAATTTTATTCAGCATCAGTTTGTCAAGCACGAGTATTTCATGGAGCATATAATCTTTGTGTGGATTCTCGGAAGGTTCGTGCTAGACCATCGCTACGCCTCCGTCGAGTATAATATTAGAGCAGCTGTCGGGGGTCTTGCTTACTACCATGCCACGTCGGTAATTACGCATCTATGATAGCAACTTCTAAGTGGCACATCAGACTTGCATGGACCAGAAAGTCTCCCGAGGGTTTCATAAGTCGAGTCGTTGTGCGAGCAGAACTCATGTAGCGAATCCACTATGCCTAAGTGCAGACAAAGACAAGCTCAAAGAGGTTATACGTCTTAGGGTCTTAATCCTCCCAAGGATAGCTTCACAATCTTATACCTTTTGGTTGCAAGCAACCACGTCTCCAAAAGACCAGTATCAAAGATACAACTTCCTTTCGTTCAAGGAACAGAACGCTCTAGCACGAATGCTATACAAAGCAGGTTTGAAACTGATTTATATTTATGTTGATCTTCTAACACTAAATATAGAAGCACCTACTCTATATTTAGTGCTAGTCACTATTACTGGCTCTATAGCCTGTTATTATTGTGCAAACATGCATAGTCACTATACTTTAGATAAATATAGTGATCAAGTGGCTCTCTGCCACGATGCGACCCTTCTTACTTCAGGTACAGTCACATCACCAACTTTTGTACCCAAGTACAGCCACACCACATTGGTGTGGCAGGTGTCTATGTAGAATACAAACCTTCGTGTAACCCAGTTACACCCCCCCCACCAATACGTGGGACCCGACGTACTTACGATTTTCGAGCTTAATATATAGTTGCGTTTATTGTATTTTCTCCTCTCGCAATTATTGCCTTGCACTTGCGCCTGAAGCTTCTGTGTTACGACACTTGCTCCTTGAGCACCTGTGCTTTGCACACACGCTTTCTAAGCATCCTAGTAATACGACACTTGCTCCTTGAGCATACAGTGCATTGCACTCACACTAAAGCGTTAGTGTTTACGAATACTTGCTTGTAAGCATTACAGTGTTTTCAACACTCGCTTATAAAGCACTTGTCCATATTGCGCTTGTTGCATAATGGATGATACAATGCGTCTTGGCATCTTTGGGAACGATGACAGAGATGTTGGCCTTAAAGGTAGCGGCCGAGTCTCTGTCGGGTCATCTGACCCCGCGTTCACCAATCTCGCTGATCAAAAGACGTCGATCGCGTTGCGTGTCTGCTTCCCCACAACACAAAACCAAGTTGCGTCAAGCAAAACCGTTTTCCTTTCGTGAAGGCGCCGACGAATGGCGAGGTCCGAGCGCCGCCTTGGCACGGCCCAAACAAACCTTTTTCGACGTCAAAAGGGAGGGCCAACGAGCCATTCTTTGCGAGAGATGAGGTGACTGTATCGCTGTGCGTAACGATGCATGATCTGTATAGATCACAAACGGCTATATGTTCAACAGGTGTGCCCTGAACTTAACAAGGGCATACTTCATCGCATGTAGCTTCTGGTCATGAACTGGATAGTTCTTCTCTGCAGCTTTAGACTGGCGAGACTCAAACGCGATGACGCGTTCTTGACCCTCAGAGTCAACTTGCAAGAGTGCACTTTCAATGGCAAAGTCTGAAACGTCACACACGACGCTACACGGGCGATCAGGATCAGGCAGAGCCAGAATTGGCGCCTGAAGGAGACTTTCCTGAATGGCTTCAAAACCCTCGTGGTGTTCGGTATTCCAGCACCATTCCACATCCTTTTTAAGGAGTTTTGATAATGGCCTAGCCGCTTCCGCATAGTTGTGGCTATACTTATGCAAGTAATTTGCCAAACCTAACCACTTGCGTAGGTCCTTCTGGTTCCTCGTACCCGGCCAATTCACTATGGTTTTGACCTTAATAGGGTCTGCCCGGATTCCTCGCTTCCCAATGAAGCATCCCGAAAAGAGTATCTATTCCGCACCGAAGATGCTTTTGTCAATATTGGCATACAACTTATACATCCTCATGCAACCGAGCACAGCTCGCAGGTGTTCAATGTAATTCTCCACATCAGTCTTGCCATTTTTGGCTCGACTATGAACGAATATATCGTCAAAGTATGTCTGTGCATACGCCCTATGGGGCCGAACAACTGCGTCACTAGACGATTGAACGTTGCAGGTGCGTTAGATAGCCCTTGGGGCATCACTAACCACTCCCAGAGTATACCGCTCGGAGTGCTGACCGCTGTCAGTGGGATATCACTAGCTTGCATGAGAAGTTGGTAATATCTATCGACTAAGTCGATGGCACTGTACATTGTACATCCCACCATATTGTTCTGAAGAACGTCCTTGCGAGAACCGATGTTTAAGCTGGGATAGTGGCTGCATTCAGCTTATTGTAAGCATGCACTATTCGTCACTTCCCATTATGCTTTCTCACACAAAACGTGGGCGTAGAGTGAGGAGACTTACTCTGACGCACCATGCCATCCGCGTGCTTTGCACGAAAGAACTCGTCAATGACGTCACATTGTTCTCGTGGCAGCGGCCACTGTCGCGTCACACAGTATGTGGTTCCTGGAACCAAGTCAATCTCATGACGTACACCTCTATCCGAAGGTAACCTCGTCGGAGGGTTTTCTGGAGACAACATCTCCATTTTCCTTCAACAAAGTGAAATAAGGATCCGAAGGGCCTTCAGGATCTGCAATCCACTGCGCGCATTCAGCGCTTTCTTGGTATCCTCAAGAACTGCTTTATCCAAAAGCGATGAGGACTCAACTCCCCCCTCAGGTCGTATAACGACCACTTTGGTAGCGTTGCCTGCCTGTAAGACACTGCTGTGGTGGAGTGGGTTCTCAAAACTGCGTAATGAGACCCCAAGCCACTCACTGTGCCGGACTGACAACTATCGGAGGGGGTACCCCGATACCGCGTATAGACCTTCTTTCACCTTGTGTACCCGTCGGATGGCGGGTTGCAGGATTTGGTAGAGATGTGGTGTCGGCCTTGAGTGAGGTCGACCTTGGGGTGCCTCGAGAGGGTATACTTCACTCGGTAGGCGGGTAGGTGACCGCTCGTTCGACTACGACGAGGGTGGACTTATGACCAAATTGTTCAGGGGAGATACTCAACCCTGGCCTTTTCCTTCCTTGATATCTCAGGGGTGTTGACCGCCTGACCTTTACTTGCTCCCGGACCACTAGGGTAGGGAAACCGATTCCGTTAGCGGGTTGAGTCGGGGAGGGGAGCTACTTGGACAAACCCACATGCCAAATATATCCTGGGGATCTACTCGCACTTTATTACCACACAACTGTCTTCGACGGGGGGGGGGATATATCCTTTCCCGGAACAGGTGGGTAGACTTAGTAAAAGTCTAAAAGTACCTTAAAAGTACGACAGGGGTGTGTTATGTAGATCGCAAATTGAGTAGTATTTACTATAGTCCTTTCTTTTAACTCCTCTACTCTATCCTTACCCCCGAGACCTGATTCTTGATTCTACTTGGCTTGAATATCTGGACCTCTGTACCGAGGGCAACCTCAGGGACTGGGGCCGAGAGTCAATAGACCGAAGGACCAAGGTCTATCGACTAAGGAACGAGGTCCATTGATGAAGGACCAAGATCAACCTCTAGGGACCGGGGCCGAGATTCCATCGACCGAAGGGCCAAAGTCTACCGGCTAAGGACCGAGGTCCATTGATGAAGGACCAAGATCGACCTTTAGGGACCGGGTCCGAAAGTCAACCTACCGAAGGGCCGAGTTCTGCCCACTATAGACTTTGGTCGACCATCTAGGACTCTCGGTTTCGGCCTCTACTCCTTCTGATTTTGCACAGATTCGAACGATTAGTCCTTGTCCTTGTGCGTTTAAAACCCCGAAGTAAGGCTCCACAATTCAAAGCCACTTCATTCTCTCACGAGAAGTCTTCATACCCTGTCCATCGGACGAGGAGCTCTCGTTGCTGTCTTCCGTAACGTGTTTTCTTTCCAGTGCGGGCTTCCAAGATCTCCTCGACCTCGTACTCTCCTTCTTTCCAGATCTCTTGCTTAACTGTCCTCCGGCAACAGGCATTCATCGAAGTCGACTCGATCTATTCCGTCTGTCTCTAACGCGGCACTAGGTCGGTCGGGGAACTCTCTAACTCTCTTGCGTTTGGATAGATGTACCACGGGGAATAACTTGTACTCCGTGCCTCGAGTTTCCAAGTGTGCTGTGTGTTCTCCCACCACTAGAAACTCTAGAACTCGAAATGGTCCATGCCAGAGGTGGGTCAATTTCTTTGCGTACCCTTCTTTCACCCGGTCCGGATAGAGTTACACTTGAGTTCCCGGCTGAATCTTGTGATCGACCACCCTTCATTATGGGCTAGGATCCGAGCTTGACTGGCCGCTCGTAGGTTCTCATTCACCAGGGCTCTCGCCCGCTGATAGTGTTGATGAGTGTGATATCTCCATCTACGTGGCCCAGATCCCCGACGTCGCGATTTTTTTTACCGAGGTAATGTAGCTTTGAAGGTGGTTCTAGAATCCCAACCATGGGCCGGAGAGAACGGCGTCTCCTTCCGGACTCGGTCTTGGGCGGTGTTCATCGCAAACGTTAGTCAGTCTGCATACTCGTTCCAATTCTGCTGTCCGACATCAGAGACATACATCATGTATGTCTGGACCTTGTTAGAGTCTAAAACATTCTCTCCGCGGTCCCATTCACCTGAGATCAATAGACCATGGTCGCCTGTTGATGCTGGCCCACCATGCGACTAAACGTCCGAAAGAAATCCGACATTAATCCTGGTTCTCGATCGTGTCGGATTGCCTCGCTAGCATTAAAACGGTGAAACACGCATTCTTCGTACCCTTCAGCTACTATCTGGGCCGTTCGCGACGCACTAGCCTTGGCCATCACGTACCCGTGAACAGGTCCCTCTTGTCTTAATGGACTATGGAGATTGTCAAGTGCAAGAAAGGCGAGGACCAAGTGCTGGGGGCTCTCACAGCCAGTATTACTTCTCGCGAAAGTGTGGACTCGATTTTGTCGTCAATTGCCCCCAAGAAACAGGCACGGCAAGTGGTCGACCTACCTACACCAACTGTGTAGCCTGACAAAGAGCTATACGTCATGAGTTTTGATGGGTCCGCCCGAGTGAAACATGGAGGTGGAGCCTGTAGCGCTATTGTATGGAGATTATCTAATTGGACCATAGTCAAGGCTGCCTCGAAGTTCCTCGTTACATCTACAATGAATGAGGCCAAATATGAGGGTATGCTACTGGGTTTCGACCTGTTAGAGCCTCTAGAACGGCGGCGACTGATCATCTGTGGAGATTACAACTTAGTGGTACGACAAATGCGAAGGGAGATCGAGTGTAAGGCTGTAGAATTGTCTCCATTACGAGCAAGAGTTTTAGATAAGCTGCTGTCATGGCCCACCCAAGGAATCGTACATGTAATACGTGATTGGAATCAGAGTGCCGACCAATTGGCCAGCACAGCTCTGCGTCAGAAGGAAGGATGAAGTCAATACCGGAAGGAGAATGGCTGAATTTGGAAGCGATTAATCGATTGACAGAGTTACTAGTTCCCAAAGACCAAAATTGATCGGATAAGGTGCTTTCGGCCACTCGATATCGACATCTCATCAAGATATCAGGGGAATTCCGGCACGAGGGTGTGTGTGATACAACGACTCCGGACGGATCTAATCAGAAGGCCCAAGAGCAAGAGGACTGGGTGAGAAATTTGGAGGCCTACTTGAAGGGAGATTGGGTCGACCTATCCATGGATACCGCTCACTCGTGCATTAAGATGGCCAGGGACTACGAGATAAGTGAAGAGGGCCTACTATCGTATTGTCCCGGTCAGAGGGTCGAGGGAGACGACCGAGAAGTAACGGCCAGACTAGTGATACCCGAAAGTCTCCAAGCCGACGTCCTGCATCACTACCACACCATTCTGGAAGGAGGTCACCAAGGGGTTGGACGTACCTACCACCAAATCCGACGGTACTGCCATTGGAGAGTCCTATTCAGAAGCGTACAGAGGTATGTGGGGACATGTGTGGATTGCGAGACAGGGAGAGGAGGACCTACCCTGCAGGGCAAGACTCAAGGAAATGTCGAAGCAACATACCCATCCAGATTATAGCGATGGATCATATTCACTCTCTGCCCAGGTCGCATAGGAAATACCGAGTTACTAGTTTGGGTCGCAGCCCAATTACCAAGACGTCCCTGTAACCCCGTAGATCTGACTAGTCACGCCAATGTAGAATGCCTCGTCAGGGCCTTGAGGGATCGAGTGAACAACATCGTAAAACAAGTTTCCATTATCCGTAATAAAGCCAGCATTTCTTTCTCCACCGTACTGTAGTTCAACTCGTTGGTCTTAACGGTCCGACTCGTAAAAGTCACCGGCGTTAGAATGCCACCATGGTCTTGCACCAGCGACGCGGATATGGCCCATTCACTTGCATAAACGATAATTACTGCCTCCGTGGACGGGTCAGAGTGTCGAAAGATAGGTGCAGTGGCAATCTTATTCTTGAGCATAGCGAAGGCTACTTGGGCCCTGGAACATTTCCCTTCGTCTTCTGCCTTAGCCACCCCACTGTTACCCGTCCTTAACTTGCATCGCAAATCGTGAACATCTACTTCCCGTAACTTATACAGGATCGATGCATACACTGCATAATCTTCAATGAATCTACCGTAGTAATTCAGACTTCCAAAAAACAGTTGCATGGCTTTGGGTGTCGTTAGCAACGGTAGGTCGACCAGGGACTGAAGGTGCTTGGGTGGGCCCCTAGTGCTTGGTCCGAGACACGGTACCCAAGGAGGTCTACCTTCCGGCACCCCCATGAATTCTTGACCGCGCTGATCGATAGGTTCCAATAGTCACACACATCTAATAGCCGCTCAACCTTTGCGCACAACATATCCCACGAGTCGGCCGGTATCGAAATGTCATCTATATAGAATTTCCGACCCAGTACCGAGGGACCCGACTTTTTTTACATCAGGCTCCCCCATCGTAAACAAGTCTTCGGTCTACTCCGTACCAGCTCCTTGAGAGATACGTAAAACCCATATAAAGCATTATTCAAGAGTCTCTGATATATCGGAGGCGCATTCTTGAGTCCAAATGGCATCCGTAGCCATTCGAACAACCCCAAGGGGGTGACAAACGCCGAGATCCTTCTCACCCTTTCGGCCATGCCGACGACCCAAAACCCAATTGCCATATCCAGGGAGCAGTACCATAATGTTCTGTTCAAATCCTCCAACATTTCGTTGATTAGAGGCATGAAGTAGACCATAAGCTGAGTCAAGTCAATTTACCAACCGATATTCAATACAAAGCCTGATATCCACCCCATTTTACTTCAAGATAATGACGATTGGGCTGGCCCATGGCGAGGTAGAAGGCTGGATAATCTTCGCAGATGATAGTCCCTTGATCAGATCTGCCAACTTTTATTTGAACTAAGGGACCACCTTCCATACACGTTGTGCAATCGGCCTGGCATTACCCACATAAATGTCACAGATAGCTCCTCGAGCAGCCGGCGGTAAGGCGTTGCCCTTTCCCATGAGTACATGTCGTCTTCTCCATATAATTTGTCTCAGTCAAACCACCTCCTCTGGGGTGTTTCCGTCAGAGTCAGGAATCTGTATATCTTCCAGCTAGATACTCGTGGGTGAAGGGTCAATCTCCGTTATGATAGCCTATCCTCGATTTACATCTTCGGCCCAGAGTTCCCCACTTTCGAACGTGCACACTTGGTCATCCGCTGGTGGCAACTCTACCAGCGGCCACTCACCTTCTCCCATCTTGTCTACCTGGTCATCCTGAGGGTCCACCTGGTCGACCTGAGGGTCCACCTGGTCAAAATTTGGCTGGTATGCCATAGTCTTTACTGGAACAAGTACCCTTGGTTGCTGAAGTATTCTAGATAGAGTACTGTACTGTGGTACCTTCACCAATAGTCCTTCATCCTTCTCCGTTAGGTCTTCCAGATTGTCGACCTGGTCGGTGGTAGATTCATACACCAGATTTAACCACTCGATAGGGTATCTTCGAGACCCTATCGACACAAAACCCTGCGCTCTTGGTACTTGGTACTTCGTCAGCCACATACCGATCTTGGTGTCCTCGTGTGTAATATCAAGGGTTGGGTACTGACACCGGTTACCTTCAGGAACTTCCGACTTCCTACCCCTTGGTTCACAGTCATGATCCATCGTTCTCCCCTTGTCACCTACAACTTCCATTGGTACGAGGTCGACCTTTTTAGAGGCACTTCCTCGTACCCTCCAACCGTTATATGCACGTATCGACCCAGCTTCACGTCTGATACCCGCTTATCGTACAGGGTCCTTCATCCTGCTAATCAGACTCGAACCTCATCGGGAAGACATAGTGTCCCATCCGCCAGGTCTAGACAAATGACGGCTAGGACTATGAAGTCCATGCCTAAAAATTGCATCTTGACCCACCATTGGGCCTACCCACACCTTAAAGATGCATACCATGTTCCCGTTCAAAGTGACCTTGATGCGGGTGCGTCCTTCCGTGGTATACACAGATTCCCCGATGCCAACACATCCTTGGCGCTCACTTTCATCAATCTGGTAGCCTACCTTACGAGCAAAGGCGATATCCAAAATAGATATCTCGGCGCCAGTATCGAACAACAAGTTAGCTCATCGTTGTTAATCTTCCCAGAGGCCTTGGCCTGTCCGAACCTTTTCGTAGGAGTATGGTATTTCCAATGCCCCTTCAACTCGCCCGGCCGTAAGTCCAGGTCCATCACTGCACTCGTTCGAACAAAATCGTTAGACGCACCGAAAGAAGCAACATGGGCCTTAGGGTATCTTTCAAACTTCGATACATTTCCCGTTGAGTAATCCTGAATGTCCCTTCCTCCCTTGGGCTTCTAAATTCCACATAAGCAAAGATACAACAATTAGAACACTCGGCTCGTACCAGATTCAAACCTGGCAAGCGTCCTAATTTAGCATCTGCTAGACCTTCCCCGGCAACATCCCAGCTTGCTTGGTCAGGTTGTACCACTGACGGATCAAGTTATAACACTCTTCCATCGGGCACTTTCCAACCTCGTGGGTTTCTCCACAGCCTCGACATAAACAGGCAACGCTATGATGGATGGTCCTTCTTCCCACAGCAATTGCGGGCCAGCCTCTTCCAACAATCCAAGTCTCCATGCTTCCTGGACCCACAATGGGCGCATCTTGCACTTGGGGTTGCCGACGCCGTGCGAGGTCCATAGTCCTTGGTCGAGGGTCGGGGCTGGTCGACCTCTCTGATGGGTTGGTATCTTGGAAGTCCTTGACCCTAGTTCCTTCTGAGCCTCTGTAGCCATGAGGTAAAACCTTCAGTAGGTCACCGTCACTATCAGAACCTTTCAAACCGGAGTCTTCGAAGCTTGATCCTTCCTGTGTCGCTCGAACTGCATGGACAAAGCGGCGATTCGACTCTCTTGGCCGATCAAGGTAATCGGTACTTTCTGGCGAATCTTGCCTGACCCAAATAACATCTTGCCCCGTCGAGCCTTCGTCCGTTGACGCGCCCTCAGCACATCCTCCAGCTCTGCCACATCATCCAAACCTAACACGGTCAACTGGTCCCCCAGGTTGGGGTCGTCCAAGGTCTCGTTGTAGTGCTTGACATGTTCCTTTGAATCTTGGGCGGCCCATCCTTGATCTCATCTTCGCTCCAAGTCCAATGACATATAGACGGTACAGGTAGTCCAGCGGGAGTTCGTCCGACCTTTTCTTCGCGTGGGCCACTAGTACCCCCAAACCACAGAACTGCATCTGGAATTCCTGTATCAAATCCTTCCGATTTCCACAAACAGAGTGACCTAGTTGACGATACCAGTTCTGGGCAGATCCAGTCAATAATTCTCCAAAAACGAGACACTTTTCCCCATCTGGCGCTTGGTCCCTCATGAACGCGGTCTTCACAGTGATCACCCAGCTCCGTGCTCGGTCCTCATCTTGGTTCTTTCTATGAAACGTTTTGAGGTCCGAGGTCACTGAGAGCTTGATGCGAGGGACCATGTTGGGCACTTGTCCCAGGTGGCATTGGCCATTCTCGCTAGAGGTCCATCAAGTTCCATGTCATCTGGGTCATATTCGCACGACCCCACCGACTCCATATCCACGTCGGTCATCCCTTGGTCTCTTGCACCTTGCATATCTGCACTTGGGCCCAGCTGGGCCGTTGACCTCTGCGCCCTCTGTCGACCTCTGGCCGCATTTTCGTCGATGTGTGCTTGCGGTACTTGGCGTTCTTGTAAGAATTTCGCCATCACCACGTCGAATTCTGCCTGTAAATTACCTACCGGGTAGGTAGGCACTCCTCCTCGGGCAACTTCGTCACGTGACAAGGTATAATTCGGTACTGGTCTTGGCTCATTTCTGATTGGTTGAAAACTCGACCTATCAGAAACCCGAATTTCCTTTGGCTGTACACACGTGGCCGTTTCGTGAGCTCGCTTCTCGTCGTCCGCTCTCCGCTCAAGACTGCAGCAGCGACATCCCGGTCGATCCTAGTGGCATTCGGCCCACGTGACTAGCGACGGGCGACCCTCACAATGATTGCCTTGCAGGGACCTAAGGACCCTGAGGCAGGGTGGTCTGTGATAGATCTCGCATAGACCATGGGTCCTTGGTCGACCATTGCTCTCGAGGGTGGACCTCGATGTCTTGCAGGGTCATCTGGATGTCGTCCTACGATCCTTTTGCGGCGGTAGCAGTACCTTGGAAGCACGAGAGAGGCGTACTATGTAGATCGTAAATTGAGTAGTATCTAACATAGTCCTTTCTTTTAACATATGTATTCTATCCTTACTCCCGAGATCTAATTCTTGATTCTGCTTGCCGAGAGGACGGGTAATTGAGAGGCCGAGGGACCAAGGGAGTAGGATCAACCTTGGAAAGTCCAGGGTCTACTACGGAAGATCAAATTTTTTAACGAGGGACCAGGGTCACCCTCAAAAAGACTGGGGTTCACCTTGAAAAACCGCGGTCCATCGGCCCTACCGCGGAGAACTCCTCTAAACGTAGTACGGTAAAATCGTATAATCTCCTCATCCAACGGTCGTTTCACGTCCCTTTCTAGCGTCCGTCTCTCTGTCGTCTCCCCAACGGTCGCTCCTCCTTGACAAGTTCTCTTCTCTTTGAGCAACCGATCCTGTGACCTACCAATTCTTTAAAAAATTTACCACACTGCCAAATTTGGCAAAGGCCAACTCGTCCAGCTGTAACAGAGCGCTTACTGCTGGTATTGATGAAAGAGCCACCAACTCTCCAATCATCCCCAGTCAAACCATTGACGAGTGTATGTAGCTGTTCGCTATCACCGTCATTCACGTATTTACCATCGCTACTCATGATGCTCAGCATCCGACGCATCAGCGTCCACAGGCGCACACACTTCAAGGTCAAAGACAACTTCATTTAATGACTGCACCACCCATTTGGGTCTATGCCGCGTCATGAGGTGCTCGCACCTCGTTGTCCTCAGAGACAAACGTCATTTGTGACTTCATTCGGCCCTCCAAGGTCAGTTTCTCGTCACTCGTGTCACTTGGACTCATGTCTTGACATCTTGGCTTGCAGCCACCAACACCACTCACGGTGTTTAATGATGTAACATCATTCTCATGACACATGTCATATGTGCCATCTAGTGGGTTCTCAACCACACTATCGAAAGTCATTGGGCCTCGTACAGGACTATTGTCCTCGACACTTACAGTCAGATAACCCGACATCTAACATATTGACCGACTCGGTCCAATATCCGCGCCAAAAGCGCTTTTGCTTCCTAACCGAGGTGGCTCATGACTCTCCAGAGCCCCACCAAGAGCATTGCGCGTTGCTTCTAAGGTCTTTGACCTCCAATCAATCCATGGCTCATGACGTTCTAGCCATGCCATGCCTAAGATGAGGTCATACCTCGCACACAGGTCTAAGACCAAACAGCGTTCCATGCTGTTAAAGTCCAAGAACTTTACAACTAACTCCATCGAGACTTGGGTACCGTAACACGCGTACCAGTCGCTAAGCGAAGTGTGACTGTGTCACTTTTACGCGCTACAAGCGCTTCAGCATACTTCTGACTACCTTCCACGGTGGCACGGCGCACATAATTGCCCGATGCCCCCGAATCGATCAAAATGATCCATGGCTTATCATAGCCCTTAATCGTCCCTTCGACTAGTAGCAAGCCTGACTTGCATTCTCGTTCCATTTTTGAAAGTTCGAATCTCTTTGGGGCTGGGCCCTGTTTACTTCTACCTCTTCAAGGTTCAACAGACTCAGTTCTTCCCCAGTAGGACGCCCGCGCCTACTGGGCTCCGTCGTTTCACCGCGGCAAACCAGAGGGTTTTTACATGGGGCGTCGGCCCTTCGAGGCCAAATATGCATTTCTTGCAGGACATTTTGCCATCAAATGGCCTGTGCTCTTGCAGATATAACATCTGCGCACAATTTGCTGCTCCGCAGCTTGAAGCTCAGCTTCTGCATCCTCCACTTGGCTACAGTCCATGGGTACAGACAGACCCATCAGATGAGTAGTTATAAGTGGCAGGCCTAGCAGCCTTAAAGTTGGTCTCGGCATTCCATGCCTACAACAGCTTCCTCGAATGAGGACGGGTTTACCTGGAAGACTTCCGTTCTGGCAACGCCAACTCGGAGGCCCTCCATAAAGACCGTGACGGTCACTGCTTCAGGCATAGGGTCTATGACCATGGCAGCAATGAGAGTTCTCAACTCTTGTACATATTCCGCAAGCTCACGCTTGCCTTGGCGACATGCCAAAAACCGCGACCGATTACAATGTGCTTGGTTTGGCGGTGCATACTGCCGGGTCATCTGAACTTTCAGATCGGACCATGTGGGAAAAGCATCGTGCAGTGATGCACCACATGTGAATGCCCACTGTTTGGCTAAGCCACCTAACTTTCCCGTGGCAAATCTCGTACGGTTCATAGGTGATGTCGACTATAAACATAGCCGGCTCGACCTGTCGGAACCAAAGCATAAGGTTGTCACCTTCTTTGCCGTCGAACTTATCGACTTCCATTTGTATGGGTTTTGGTCTGCGGGCCACTTCTTGCACCATAGTCGCCATGGGCGAAGGCGCAGAAGAAGGCATCTGTGCCTTTACATGCTCGACTAGAGCTTTATTGTATTCATCAAGCATATGAATACGCTTGTTAACCTCTTCTTTGCCTTTAGCGATAAGGTACTCTACTCCCTTAGGTCCAAAGATAGGGAGCAGCTTCTGTAACCCTTCCTGTTGTGCTTGTGACAGGCCAACCGCTGACATCTCATCTATGTCCATTCTCAGACAGAGAAGTAGTCGCAAACCCAGGTGCGGGATTGACTACAAGTGCTACCAGTTGTAGCGAGCTACTGTAGCCAAGATAATTATGCACTATGTGTAGAGGAAGACAAGCTCAGAGAGCTTCTACGTCTTAGGGTGTTTAACCCTTATTAAGCTAGCTTGTAAGCTTGTGCCTATCGGTTGTTGTAACCGTGTCGCAATGAGACCAGTATCAAAGATACTTAATTCCTCAGGAGGAATAGAATGCTCAAGCAGTGATGCTTATAGAGCAGTTTTGAAACGGATTTATATTTATGTTTATCTTCTAACACTAAATACAGAAGCACCTACTCGATACTTAGTGCTAGTCACTATTACTGACTCTTTAGCCTGTTATTATTATGCAAATATGTATTGTCACTATACTTTAAATAAGTATAGTGACCACGTGGCTCTCTGCCACGATGCGACCCTTCGTAATTCAGGTAGTACGGTCACATCACCTACCTTTGTACCTAAGGTACAGCTACACCACAATGGTGTGGCAGGTGTGTATGTACAATACACACCTTAGTGTAACCCCGTTACACAATTCATGTCTATTCCATCTTTATATCTCCCAGAGGCTTAATACGTTGCTTTCTGTTGCAGACAACCATGTAAGCGCCGTGGAAAAGCCCGTCACGAATATCATGGCTGCATTGTTACATTGTAATGTTGCCAGCTAGATCGAGACGAGATAATCGAAAAGAACCTTAGCTAAGATCACGATAACTATTTCCATTGGCTTACACCATGTAGGCCAGTAGGGTTCTGACGGTGCGACTATTGGCGTGTTCAATCTGAATGTGACACCACTTTGTCAAATACCTCAGCTGTTTCTAATTAAGCTGCCGTGCGGTCTTCACGGACCGAGCCGGGAATGTCAAACCTTTTGAGCGCAGGTGGACGGAGCGTTGAGATACTATGTTACAGCGAGCGCCCCTACGATAGAAAAAGTGCAGCTAATGACGCTCAAACATTATCGGTGTTGCGATACGTGAGAACAGATCTAAAAAGCCTCAAATACTTATATGGCTGCATTTAACAGTGCAAAGGCGGCCAGTTACCAGCTCAAAGCATCGAAAAAGAGAGTGAGCCCAAGATGCACTTTAACTTTGCGCCAAGGGAAACACGGGCAACACGCCACCAGGATTATGGGACTAGATCACAGGCCAACGGTGGTCTTATCGGCATCTTACTCTGAAGGAGGTTGCAGAGGATCGCAATTATTTTTCGACACTTGCTTGGATGAAGGTCTTCGGCTGAGACCTTTGGTAAGATTGTTTGGCTTAGTATCGTAAATATAATACATTCATCAAAAGATAAACTTAACAAAAGAGTTAACGAAGACACTTAATTAAAAGACCAGCAGCTGTGTGAGATCGTGTTAACGAAATGTTTTTGCTACTTGATCGAACAGGAAAAAAATAAACGCAGATTTCTACCCTGACAGCTCTAACGAGACCCACTCGATCACGAAAAATGTCTGAAGAGCTAGATTAGTGCTGCTTAAGCACGCAGGAAGCGCACGTAATGATCTCCAGTCGTCGCGTCGGCGCTATTAACGGAGTTCCCATCAGTTGCTAACTTGGGAACAATGGAATCCTTCGCCTCATCTTCGATTCCATTAGTAGACGTGTCAGTCATAAGGAGCGTAGGGCCATCGCCGGGACACGGGGTGGCTTCAGGCTTCGCGACATCAAATTTGTTGGTCTCAAACGTTTTGGCCTCAGGCTTTTGGTCCTCAGACTTATGATCCTCATCCTTGTTGTCCTCAGACTTGTGGTCCTCAGACTTGTGATCCTCATCCTTGTTGTCCTCAGACTTGTGGGGTCCTCAGACTTGTGATCCTCATCCTTGTTGTCCTCAGACTTGTGATCCTCAGACTTGTGATCCTCATCCTTGTTGTCCTCAGACTTGTTGTTCTCATCTTTGTTGTCCTCAGACTTGTGATCCTCAGACTTGTGATCCTCATCCTTGTGGTCCTCAGACCTGTGATCTTTATCCTTGTGGTCCTTTGACTTGTTGCCCTCAGGATTCTTAGACGTCGGGTCGTACTTGTACTCCAATGGCGGGCACGGAGCGCTCTCACTTGGGCTCAGCGGTGTTGTTGAGGGCGGGTGAACAGCGATTGAGAGTAAAGAGGATTTCGGGTCATGAGAAGGACCACCGTCCGTTTCAATAGACTTCTCGTCGTCAGGATTGTTTTATTGATTTACCAAAGTTATGGAGTTTTCGTTTACTTGAAGATGGCTTACAGCTGGGGATGAAAACCGAAAAGTGAGTTGTATTTTGAATGGTTTGTTATCTCAAAACGAATGGCCATAAGAAGCCGGTGATTTTCAGCCACCGATTTGTTGCTCTGTCTGTACCACAGGTAATTACTCCCTGTAAATACCTATAGTAAGAACTCCACTATAGCCTATGCAGAACAAAGTTGATTGCGTGGGATTGGGGACGTAGCCTCGGGTAAGTCAAGGCTCTGGTGAATCCCGAACGCCAGGTTGTAGGTGTCATCCACAATTAACTTTCACCACGGCCGTGCTTGAACCCGTACCAGTAGCGTGGAATCGTCCTTTCCAAACGACTAAGCCATTAAGCACCTTGGCACTGTTATGCAATTTTAATCTATAACTAACTGCAATACAACTCCACAACATGTAATATATACATCCTACACACGTAGCCGCAACATCACTCTTCAACATGTTTTTCGTCAGTTGGGATGGAGAGTTTTGTTTTGTTGACTCTGCCATTTCTGCATTTTTATTGCTGTCATTGTGTGTATACGCGTCGTTGGTAACTTCGTTCAAGTAGGCATCACCAAAATTAATCACTGCGCCGCCGCCCTCACCAAGGACAACCTGTGTTGCAATGGCCGGGAAAAAATTGTCGTGTACATTTTTATAGTAGTTGTTTCAATAGCAAAAGCAGATAAAAATTAGTTTTAATTAGAATGATATTACCAACCGGGTCGGAAGTGTAGTTGTTGTTGGAAGCAAATTAGAGAATGCCAAAACTAAACAGGCTATTTGTTTTTCGACGTAAGGCATCATTGCATTTTTACGATGCACAGGAGCTGCAGGAAGCACGCAATCGTGCCATTGCTTTTTTTATCCTATCATCATATCTTCTCTCAACTTGTTGATCTCACTATACTAAACACAACTTTATGTATAGACAACAGTGTACGGACGACTTTCACGTCACTGACTCTCAATTTCTACTGCAAGCAGTGCCTTTAAAGACCGCCAAATTTTGACACGTGGAACTGATGATCATATGTTACGTGTCGAACTTACGTCACTCTTAGGCTTTGTCCAAGTCGGGATTGGCTTTGTACAAACAAGAGGCCATAAATAAGCTTTAAGGTAGAAGCAGGACAAACAATAGTTCTTTTAAAGTCCGTTCGTCAAAGTGGTGAGACTCAGGTAACGGGTAAAATCCCCACGCGCCGTGGTGCGGAACTTGACCTATAGAGTCTCGAGAAAGGCTTAATCCTGGCGACCACATGTGCATATCGTTCGCTCATACCTTTGCTATTTATGGTCAGAAATCTAGATTGGGACGATCCGCTACAGGTGTGAACCCTTGCGAACATCACTCGTACGCTTTCATGTATTGGCGTGTCGCCGCCATCTGTACCTTCGCATGTACGCACTTTTACAGCCCTATACTTACAATCACCCGCCGCTGTGAGCAAACGACATGCACGCAATTGCCAAATGAATCACGACCAGCTTTAACGACTACTCAGCTCTCTTTCCTCTCACTCTTGCTCTTGCTACTGCTCTCGCTCTCGACAATACGACAATACGACAACACGCTTCGAAGGTTTTGATGCCAATGTGGCACGGTGTACAAAATCGTGTTTAATAGACGGACACGTAAAAGTTTGCACATAAATTTGAACCTCATCACGATTTTATCTTCCTTCGCCTTAAATGGGACAGCTGAAAGCATTTGTACTTTTTCTTTTGTGCACAATTGGGGATGGACTGCCTAACTACGAAATAGAGACAATTTATGTTTCTGCCGTCTTATTAAACATAATTAAGCCGCTGTCGTTTGTCGAACAATCATTTTAAAAAGTACGCTTTGAAGTAGACATGACCTCGCATGTCCCATCAATCCGATAACACTGCATATTTTTCTCAGCGCATCATTTTGAACCCCGATTAGAAGTACAAAGTATACTTTGCAAAATGAATCTATTTGTTCCTTTCTGTACTAGTTTCAGTAGTTATTTTTGATATTAAAAACTTCAGTTGTAACAGATTCAAGTAAATAATACAAATTTAGAAGACGGTAGCAAATGGGACAGCAAGTTTAAGGAACGTACATTGGCAGCAGCGACATGACGCAGAATGCAGATGTAACGTTAGGGGTATAAGTTGCGCAGAAGTTGCTTATGTATAACGACATTTTATGGTAAATATTACAATTTAAAACAAAATGTATATATTTTTTGGCTGCAGAAGATTGAATAAAATCAAGAAAACTAATCAAACGGCAGTATGGAGCTACTTAATAAGATCTGTCTTTTTGGCGCTTGCCATTGCTTCTACACGCAATCAGCAGCGGCTGGTGCAGCTTATTGCTATGCAGCTGTATTAGCTTATACACTTTCAGTAAGTATTCAGCGCTCTCGACTAGGTGAGCATGGACATGCAACACATTTACTACCAGTCAAACGCATGCGCTGGTTTCCAACATTTTTGAGTTTTGCGTATTTTTCACGTATTACGTGGCTTGTTTTAAGTAATATGCACATGTTTCAATGGGTTGAAGGTTCTTCACCTTGTTTTCATTATGAACATATGGTCTTTGTTACACCATTATTACCTACCGATATTGATATTTACGTGTTAGGCGTGACATCCTTTGGAAAATTGGCTACACTACTTTATTTCTCAGCATTTACATTATTACTTCGTTTTTGGGAGGATGTAAGAGCTCAAGCACGACGAGCTGAGAAACCACTAGCTAGAGTAGCTGCGAACCAATCAGTTATTGCAGAATATACACGCGGAGCGGGAGCACAGCGTTCTGGTCGGTCACGCAAACTTTTTCTCGTGGCTAATGTTTGGATTTATCTAGTTGAATGTGCTATACTTGTTTTAAGGACGCTTTTTCCACGGGAAAAGATGGTGCTTTTTGAGATTGAGTATGGATTTATGGCGTTGTGCTTCTTCCTACTATCTATCATGCTGGCAAAGTGTGCACTGCAGCTGCGCGTCGTGCTACTTAAGATCGAGTTTTCTTCCTTGGCTGCGACTATTGCGACGAGATTGTCGCTCATTGGTGTCGTGTCTTCATTCCTTTTCTTCTACCGCAGTTTGCTACTGCTTTTTTCCATGCCGGCCATTGACGTCTTTGACCCACACGTGTCCAATTCGTGGCTATTTTATGCCATTCCGGAACTCATTCCAGGGGCATTGGTAATATACATGATGAACGTCAAGAGACAATACCAGCTGACTCCACTTGCGTGGGGCATTACAAAGGTAGACGAACAGACGCCGCTACTGCAGGAGCTAAGAAGACAGCCTTGCGACCTACCGCAGTTCCGCGGCCAAGAATTGCACATCTAAGTGATGCAAAATGATTGTGTTCTACACTTCTGTACTTATACTGATACACTATTTGGAGACTTAACTACTCTTCAAGGTAATAAAACCTCACCTTACTCGTTGCTATACGGCTTGTTCCAGACCCGACAGCTTAACACCTCGTCGACAGGACAGCCTGCGAGCAGACTTATTGGATCGGTCTCACCATTTGGCAGCATGCTATATAACACTACCACCTTACGCTTTTTTTGGAGTCACGTTAATACCTTGAGTACAGCCTTTTTTGGACGAAGGTGGAGGAAGACCACCAGAACGAGAAAAGTCGGTGTGTCCGATCTTGTACTACAACCCGTAATCATACGATTTTAGTAGTTGTGCTCGATTTTCTCCAGCACATCAGGAGAATGGCGATGCCGGTCGAGATTGAAAAAGTCCACGTGCAGATCGTAATGCTGGGTGTGCATATAGCGCAGCATTTGGACGTCCTCCTGATGGCTTAAAGGCACTTTGGCAAGATCGGCTGTGCGTTTGTCGATATATTGCACCACAGCGTGACTCAACGACTTTAACCAGTGCCTCGTGCTCGTGCGTAGTTTGAAGCTTAGATATTTTTCTGGCCATCTTGTAAGACGATGTCAGACGACTCCAAGTGTGGTATTGACAACTTCAAAACGACATCGATATCGTCGTCTCGGAGAAAATCTTCTACGCTAAATATAAGTGGTGTCATGCTGATTGTCTCCAGTACCAAATCACCACGACATAATGTGTTTTCACGATCACTTCGACGCTACCATGTGAGAAAACTTCGCTTGTTGTAACCGTTTACTTGTATGTACTTACTTTTGTGGCCAACGCGAACACCTGGCCAATGAATTGGCCGCCCTCAAATATAAATACGACTTGATTATGCAGTGCATTAATGTCTTACACCAGCCTCACTCCGTCTGAAGTAAAATATGCGGATGATTGCTTATGTTTCTGAGCTAATTCGTCGCTCGGCTTTGCAATTTGCAGTAGTTCTTCTTCTGCTGCATGCAAAAAGCTCTTAAATTCTTTTGTTGTCTTTACTGACGATTGGCATGCATTCCATTCTTAAAGCTTGTGACGATCAACCTGCAAAAGACATATTACAACCTCTTGCGCTAAAAAAAAGTCTTCGCGTTTACCAATACCAACAGATAACGCACGTGTCAGTCGTTGTCGGTTCAATGCAAAGGACGTAATCCCCCTTAACTGGCATGACATCCGTCAAAAATTAGTGTGCGTCCATACAATATACTGCATCAGTCAACGTGGTCGTCTGCAAAGCATGTTGCTTTACAAGATATAGAGCTTTTGTGTAACGGGGTTACACGAAGGTGTGTCTTGTCCATACACACCTGCCACACCAATGTGGTGTAGCTGTACCTTGGGTACAAAAGTAGTTGATGTGACCGTACCTAAAGTACGAAGGGTCGCATCGTAACAGAGAGCCACGTGATCACTATACTTATGTTAAGCATAGTGACTATACATGTTGCATAATAACAACAGGCTATAGAGCCAGTAAATAGTGACTAGCACTAAGTATAGAGTAGGTGCTTCTATATTTAGTGTTAGAAGATAAACATAAATATAAATCCGTTTCAAACCTGCTCTATAAGCATCACTGCTTGAGCGTTCAATTCCTCTTAAGGAATTAAGTATCTTTAATACTAGTCTCATTTGAGACACGGTTACAACAACCGATAGGCACAAGATTATGAGCTAGCCTAGGAGATTTAAGCACCTTAAGACGTACAAGCTATCTGAGCTTGTCTTTCTCTGCACATGGTGCATAAGTAGCGTGGCTACAGTAGCTTGGCTACAGTGGCCATTCCTCCAGGTCAGCTGTTGCAACTGTTCTTGATCCTCGTTCAATGGCACACTTGATCGCCCACTTAAATTTTATCAATAGTAACTTTCGTTGTGGGCGTCACGTTTAATGGTAGGATCGCCATGTGTTGATCCGCATCTTCCGAAATTAATTCGCCACCTTCGTGAAAGTAGAATGACTCCTGAGGTGTTTTTTTACCTGCTGTAAGTTTCCCTGTAGCAATCGAAGTTGACATGTTATCAGGTGGATCACATTGACTCTGAAAATAATATTTAAGCCTTGCAATTCACAATGTATCGCGCTCGACTTTGGTGTTATAGCAGTATAATCCGTTTGCTCAAAAGATCAATCGACGTCCACAAGTTCATTGTTAATGCTGACCACAATTCGCACTTTCGGTGAAACTGAACCCCTCACAACCCTTACAATCATTACCATGTAATTTATAATCACATACTCATCGACTAACGATGCAGCTTCCGTCGACTTTAGAGCCCTTTTTTCTTGTATTACATTATTTGGCCGACTTAATATCTTTGTGGATAAAGCATACTGCGGATGATCGACGAGCAATATATTTTCTTGATCCAACAGGATTTCCTTCTTATCCACGGTAGCCTTAAACTTAAGTGTTTGCGATCCATTATAGCACCGCGACTTAACTGAAACATTACCTGGAGATCATGTTATCAAATTATCAGCCATCCACAGACCAAAAACTAATCCTAGTTGAAGCATCACCTTTCGCTCACTATTGTTCGTCAGATGCAGATATTAAGTAAAGCCGGGTTCTTTCGTGACAGCTGGCACCCATTCGGGATCGAGTCTTACTCAAAGCTTAGCCATTAGTGGGCCCATCCGAATCCTCTCGTCTGCCGATCTACTCAGTGAATAACCACATGCTGATTGTTCACATTAATTGCCCTCACAGTGGATCAGTACGGCGGTCTTCGTCCTGCCAGATTAAGTCGGACTCTATCCGGCATACAAATTGGTCTTTCTGCCAATTCCAGACGTGTTCTAGCTGGAACTTTGGAGCCCATACCTAGGATTGCCTCTTTATAAACCTGATCGCCAACCCAAGCAATCAAGTAATACATGAGAGATCCGTTCAGCGTGAAATTGATTTTAGTGCGTCCCTCCGTCATATACATGCTCTCACCAATTCCCATATATTCCTGCGTCTGGCTCTCTTCATAACACATCCCACCCAGCAAAGGCTGTGTCGACGATCGAGACTTCAGCTACCGAATCAAAAAGAAAAGTGGCTCTTTTGTTGTTAATCTTTCCAACAGCTTTGACTTGCGTATATAATTTGTTAGGGTATGAAACCTCCAATATCCAACGCCAAATCAAGCTCCATACTAGTGGGTGATAGTGAAAATTTATTAACTCGTTTCAAACTTGACATGGCGCTCAAACTATTTGAATTAAAGTCACATGTATTATTTTTCGGGATCATTACCGGTCCTTTTAGTGATCCGATCAGTTTTGAGCGTAATGACATCAAAAATGGATCAATAAATAAGATTGCCTTTTCATTTTACGGTGAAAATCCAACTCCAACTGAGTTATCAGCGAGAATTCCTCGTGATCATTGCAAAGGTCACCATCCTTACGAGAATCCTTGCGATTCAAATATAATTATATGTCCACGAAATACATCGCGATGCACAATTAAACCACAAAAAACAAAGCATTTACATCCCTTAATCGACGAAAAACGTCAAATTCATCATTGGTCCATGGTACACACCGCGCTATCTACAATAAAACCACAAGACACATCGCGATCCATGGTTCGGTAGCAAATTTTTATCGTCAAAGTCTATAAGCTTTCAATTTTTGGTGTGAAGGCTTCGACTTCTTTTTATTTTTTTAATATAAATATTTGTATAAATAACTTTTTTTTAAGATTAACCGACAAACTTTCATCAGGTGGATCGTGTTTAGTAGCGCGATCCATCGGGGTCCCCAAAGGAGCTTTGGGAGGTGGTCGAGGTTAATCTTATCAGATCAATACAATTTTGCTACTAAGTTTTCTCGCCATCAAAGTCCCTCCCAATCTCTGAAGATTTAGGGATTTTAATTATTAATACAACGATCGCAATGATCCCTACAACCGCTATCGCTCCAATCCCAGGTTTATTCTTAGCCTTGACAACTTCATCATGAGACTTACGATGATATCCCAGTCACTAACAGATCAGAACACGCGCATTATTGTAAAAGAAGGGAAATTGCAAAATCCTTGCGCTCCCAACTTCACGCACAGGCACCCAGACGATCGACAAACGGAGGGGTTACTCCGAAAGCGTGTGCAAAAAACTCCTTCTTTACCTTGTTTACCCGTCGATAGGGCGAGTTGAACTCTTCCGGGTGGACGCTGAGTCGATGTCGGTCTTGATGTGTTTGGGAAGGTCTTTGAACACGTGAAAATCTTCCCGAGGTCGGTAGTACTTGGTGGCAGACTAGTGAGTAGTCGCCGCAATTCAACTGATATGTAGATTTTCTAACCACTTAAGCCGTCTGTAGATCTTGCCTTGATGTTTTAGCTGCGTCCAATCGCAGGATCTTGTGTGTTTAGAGCTCGTGACCCTGGTCAAACTATCCAAACTCAATTTCAGTAGAACGCGCGCGTAATCTTTAGACGTCGGAGGGCCAATTATTCCACTCGGAAGATAAGGCGAGGCGTGTACTTGATTATAAATTGAGCTCTGTGTTATATTAGCCAATCAAAAATGCAAAACCTATGACTATGCCTTTCTATCTGATAAGATATGCTAAATACCCAACCAGGCGTATCCAAAAGACCGTTTTTTCTTATAGTGGTCCAAGCCGATGCCACCTGCCGCTCGTTTCTGGATCGTCTCTTCATATAATGTTGTCCTCCATCGCAGTATCTATATAGCAATCCAGAAAAATTGATTGCGATAATGACCCACAATTAAAAGCGATCCACATAGTGATAGCGACCCACACAGTAATAGCGATTCACACATTGATCTTTTTTGGTGATCGGGATCTGGATCGAAGTCAGTGGGTGGTCCACATAGTGATAGCGATCCTTACAGTGATAGCGATCCTTACAGTGATAGCGATCCACCTTGTGCTAGTGATCCACATAAAATAGCGATCCACAAGTGATGGTGTGAAGAAGTGATAACTGTGGAAATTGTCTTTTTGCGGGGCAATCGGGCAACCCAATGATTGCGGTTAGTACAAATCACACGTGATTGTTCATCAATAGGTAGCACGGTGTAGACTGTACAATACCATTCGCGATCGTGCCCAGCCGATCAAGTCGTCTACGGATCAGATTACGCGGTGTGCACCAAACATCCTAGATCACGATCAGTATCCAAGTCGTCAGCGCATCGGATCGCATGGTGTGTACCACATACTCCAGATCACGATCGCCATTAGAGTCGTCAGCGAATATGATCGCGTGGTATGAACCACCTACCTTGGATCGCGATCGCCGATAGAGTCGTCAGCGGATCGTATCGCGTGGTGCAATGTGGACTACACACCCCGGATCACAATTGCTGATGAGGCGACGCGTGTCGTTGTTACTGTCATAAAAGTAGGCAAGATAGGAGTTTTGGATTTTTGGACATAGTTGCCTTAAGGGGTGGCGGCGCCGAGTCACCTTCGAGTCATGGTACCCCAATATCATCACGCTCACCAAGCGAGATACTTAGATCCCATTCTGTGCCTTCTCCCCCAAAGAAGACAACCGCATCGCGCCAAGCGCCATCACTTCCCTTGCGAGAGGGTAATGACGAAGAGGTAAACAAATTTCTTGACGCTGCACAGTGTCGTCAACCCGATGACGAGGCCCGAGCGGCTGCTTTGGCACAGCCCAAACAGACCTTTTCACGTCGTGATTATGGGTTCGTGTCTCGGGACCCCAATGAGGAAGCTCGACGAGCTGCATCGCAATCTTTGCGCATCTATGTCATTGGATCCCATGCCCGTACCGCCTGCGAGAATGCAGATAGTGTCGCTCTTCGTGAGCGGCTCCTTACTCCTCAAGAGTTTACGATGAAATCGTAGCAGGAGAGACAGTCACGATAGTCACGTGGGGTGCCCGTGCACCCACTAAACAGCATACAAGTGATGTTTGCACCAGGTGAAACATCTGCACAAGATGATCACCAGTTCACCCCGTTGGGTAGAACGAGCATGAAAGCTCTCAAGTTTGTCAAACTTGCGTTTAAGCGCTAAAGCGCAAGACCTTTGGTTAGAACGTCGTTTACGGTTTAACTTCGCTAAGATCAAAGCGAAACGTCAATTACCTTCCACATACAGGTCAAAGACTTGTGGGGACAAGCTTCTGAAGCTGTTGCCCGTGCTTCTCACTCGAGTGATGTACCGAAATTGGCTTCTTCTGAAGGTCAGAGGCGAAGCCAGCCTACTGACCCTACTTCTACAGCGCCTAAGGCTAGGAAGCGTCCGACGACAGCTGTCGTCGCTTCTGACCGTCCTGGTCAAAAGCGTCAACGGCGTCAGGGCCATCCTGCCGGAGGGGTACTTCATACTCCCACGAGTCATACAACTGGGGGTAACCCCTCCACTTCACCAAGTATTGGGTATGACCCTGGTGACGACGCCGAGCCAAGAGGCGCTTCACGTGGACTGATGATGACCCAGGTCATCAATCAGCTTCGGAGGAGGTCGATGACCCATTGACCTCTCATCTTTTTTGAGATTGAGCGTTGCCTGACGCTCCTGGAGCGTGATGCCCTTGCATTGGTGAGGTCTCACCTGTCATCGCTCGATGACCGTGTCGATCGACACCGCCGTTCCTTTGAGAGTTATCACTCTGAGACCTCTGACCTCTTAGCGGCGATTGAGCGTTTAAAAGCCTAACTTCGATGTCAGATTAACCTCCTGGTACGCTTTAAACGTCCATATGCATCTCCGGTGCCGTACTACCCGCCTCCTTCGGCCGGAGATATGGGGACACGAAGCTGCATCGACTCGAGCTTCGCTTGAATGGCTTTGCGCCAATGCAATTGGTTTGGTTCACTTATCGCATCGTGGAACGTTGCAGATTCCGACAGATCACTTCTTCAGCTGCGTTCGCACTAGCACGCCAAAGAGCGGAAGGTGTGAAGTCATTATATTGATCACTCATACTTTCTTTCTCTTCTTCGTCATCATAGTCGGGCACTTCTCGGCCATTTGACTGACTTCTCTGATGCGATCATACAAGGCATCTGGCGCACTTGTTTTCTCCGGCCCAGTGGGCGGATGAGCAGCGAGCACAGCATTGTTGTTAGGCAGGAATTTGCGCTTGCCTGTCTGCCTATAGTTGACTTGACGCAAATCATCGTCGTTGATTTCGAGGAAGATACAAGTCCAACATCGCATCATCGACCTCTTCACTTGATGGTTCCATTGAAAATCCAAACGTCGATTCATCAAAATTCATATCGCGAGTGATCACTACTTGCAGCTTCGACATCAAACCCTCGATATGCCTTTGACACTTCTTCATACCCCCATGAAAATGCAAACACGAACCTTGGGGTCCCATTTGAGACGCTTCTCACTTGGCGTCAGAATGTAGGTTTGGCATCCAAAAACGCGCATGTGTTTGACGCTTTGCTTGAACTGGAATACGATCTAGAATGGTGTCATGTCGGAGATCTTGGGCGATGGCAGACGATTTATCACGTAGATTGCCGTCATTGCTCCTTCTGCAAAAAAAATACTTGTCCAATTTGGCGTGATGCAGCAACCTGCGCCCGATTGTCACGATGGTTTGGATGGCGCGCTCTGCAGTGCCGTTCGTCTGATGTGCCTACGGAACTTTTGTCAGCTGCTCGATACCATGGTCTTCGTAAAACATCTTGAGCGAGCTGGTCGCAAATTCTCGAGCTCCATCATGACAAAAAAACTTGACTGTTTGCCAAATTGAGTCTGGATCTTGGTGATGTAGCTATTGATGGCGTTTTTGCTCTCATACTTGGCTCGTAAACAGAAGCCCTTCACGCACCCATTAGCTTCGTTCACAATCAACAGAAAGTATCTGCTGCCGCCAATTGAGACTTCTTTCATCGGGCCACAGATGTCGAAGTGGATTAGCTCAATCGTGTCGTAGCGACGCTTGTCACGATTACTGGGTAATGAATTTTGGACCATCTTCCCTTGTTGACATCCATGGCATACACTTGATCGACTAGACTTGACCGGCATCTTTGCGTCTTGATCATGCCACTGGTCACCATCCTGCGAAGAACATCAAGTGGCGCGTGGCCCATGCACGCGTGCAGATCGGTGGCTCGGACATTGTCGCAGTGTTTGCCGATCGTTGTGGTGTCCGAAGCCAGTAGAGGGCCATTGATAAGATCGGCTGTTGCTATTACTTGTGTCGAGTTCTTGTGTGCCACATGCATCGTGGAACCGTCGAACACCACTTAAAACTTGCCGCTCTTATTAATCTGCGGCACCGAAAGCAGATTCTCGTTCATGGTTGGCACAAACAGCGCATCCTTGATCTCGATGTCGCATTTGTTGCCATTGGGCAGAACACTTGCTCGATGATGGTACCCACACCCTTAATGGCAGCCTCGTTGCCGTCAGCCACCGATAGTTTGCCTTCATTGCGTTCGTCAAGACTTGCAAACTTGGCCTTGTCATTGCAGATGTGGTGCGTTGCGCCGCTGTCGACCGCCCACATCCCTGGCATATTCTTGCCGTCGATAATCCACACTCAAGAGAAACTGCAAAAGCGACTCGATCATGGTGCTCGTAGTCGTCCTCGCTGCGCCAGTGGACATTGTTTGCCCCGCGTCCACGACCATTGCCGCCGCGTCTTGAGCCCTAGTTCTCGTCTTCTGCTTGATCCTGCATCGGTCCACCGTATGCCCCAATATTCCGCAGTACGTGCATGGTGCGGTTCACGCTCGGTACTGAACGCCTTGGCCGCGTCTTCAGTCTTGATCACCGTAGCCTCTCACCTTGACGCTGCACATGCTCTTCGTGAGCACTTTCACGATGACCCGCGATCGAAGCTCTGCGCTGTTCATCTTCAAGTTAAGAAGCACGTTCTCGAAACTGTTGGGCAGACCGCGTAGGTAAGCAGATCGCAACGTCCTCGTCCTCCATCTCGGCGCCGATGCTAGTAAGCTTGTCGCTAATGTGGAGAAACCTAATGCAATGATGCAACACATTGCCGCCTTCCTTTATCTCTATACTGAAGAGCTGGCGCTTCAAGTAGATGCGCCCAGCCTTCTAAGATCCGCCGTACAGAGTCTTGATTCGCGCCCACGCAACCCATGCTTCCTCATCAACCACGTGATGATAGTTCGCGTCCGTATGCAAAAGCATAAGACCGAAAGCAAGGTTGCTGGGCTTGAAGTAGTCCTCCATGGCGTGCGGGTCCACAAACGTCGGCGACGTCTCGCGGTTGACGACGTGACACGCCGACTTGGTAAGGAACACGCCACGCATATAGCGGCTCCAAGTCGCGTAGTAGTCTCCATTGAAACGATCAATGGAAACCTTGGCCAAGGGATCTTAAGATGAGGACATGGCACTTGGGCTCATAACCTGTCGAAGCTTGAATGCTGGAGTGGGGGGTGAGGGAATGGAGAGACCGAAGGGAGCGGAGCGTAAAACACTTGCTTGGTTGAATGAAGATTCTAAAGTGATTAATTTAATCGAAGATTACTCTTCTAACTGCCTGATTTGAATGAGGTCCACATATAAATCAGGCGCCTGTTCCCACCAATGATCTATATGTGCTCCACATATAAATCATGTAGATCTTCCTATCAACCTACTCGTCTAATCACCATCACTCTGCACTCCATGGCATAATCCTTACCATATTCTTGAACCGCCTTGGGCCGGTTCGTTGTTACCCAGGTCACGGTCAAAGGCCGTCGGTAAACCGGCTACCCTCAATATTAGTGCCTTGAAGATAGCTAGTTATGCGTTTGACTGCAATCCAGTAATTGCGTTTAGGATTTTCTATGGATGGCGATACATAGCCCGCAGCATAAGCAATGTCCGCGCGTGTCGTAGCAGTCAGATGCATCAAGGCACCAACTGCTTCACGGAACGGAGCTTTGGCCTTGATAGCTGCATCAATTGAAACGAGTCGAAAGCTCATGTCCACTGGACTTTTCTCAGCCTTGCAATCGCTTGAGTAGGTCATCCGGGAGATTCATGGGTAAGTGGAGTCGGAGACTCTCAAGGCGTTCAGCAGGTCGGCGGGATCCGACCCTTCCTCACACCCTGGGAATCAATATACTACACAGCAAGATCGGGGAAGGTGCCAGGAGAAGGAATCGAGCAGGATGTCGATATCGCAATGACCGTCGCTCACCTTTTTGTAAAAGTAGGTCGACTACCCCTCGCCACGCCCGAATCGCACTAAACCGTCGTTTCTTCTAAGCGTTGTAGTAAGACGAGAGGAAGGAGCTGGAGCGCGCTTGGTCCTTCCAGATCCATAGCAGTGGGGGGCTCCTAGATCGCCTGGATGTGGTCTTCATCGAAGCGCAATTAAGTCGCCTTCAGCTCGGCGAACCAGCTTGCTAGTTGGAAGGATACGGGGGGGGGGTCGATACTCGAGCTGACACTAATGGGCGTGCTGCCAAGAGGTTCTGGAGCAAGGAGGAGTCGACCAAAGACGACTTCCACTTGGAAGGTCGATCAACCTTCCCGTCTGGTGGACCAAACAAGTCCCAAGAAAAATTCCAGGCGGCGGCTAGTCAGATCGACCGCGGTTACTCGAGGTGGACACCAGTCTTTCCGAAGTTAGCCCAGGTCCCTTGTTGGAAAACCCGGGTCTTTCAAGGTTGACCCTGGTGCCTCGTTGGTAGACCCTGGTCTTTCGTTGATAGACCCTGGTAACCCTTAACCCCTGGTCACCCGGCCCCTTGGCAAGCAGAATGAAGAATCAGGTCTCGGGGTAGAGATAGAGTAAAGAAGTTAAAAAATGAGACTAAATACTACTCAATTTGCGATCTACATAGCCCACCTCTGTCGTACTTCCAAGGTACTTTTAGACTTTTACTAAGTCTACCCACCTGTTCCGGGAAGGGATACATTTTGCCCCAGCCCGTCGAAGACAGTTGTGTGGTAAGACCCAAGTGCGAATAGAACCCCAGGATATATTTGGCCTGTGGGTTCGTCTGAGTAGCCCCCCCAACTCAACCCGCTATCGGAAGCGGTCTCCCTACCATAGTGGTCCGGGAGTAAGTAAAGGCCAGGCGGTTAACACCCCTGAGATATCAAGGAAGGAAAAGGCCAGGGTTGAGTATATCCCCTGAAAAATCTGGCTATAAGTCCACCTCGAAATAATCGACCGAGTGGCCACCTATCCGCCTACCGAGTGAAGTATACCCACTCGAGGCACTCCAAGGTCGACCTCTCTTAAGGTCGACATCTGATCACAACCAAGTTTTCCGAAGAGTGCAACCCGCCATCAGACAGGTACACAAGGTGAGAGAAGATCTATACGCGGCATCGGGGTACCCCCTCCGACAGTCAGCACTCCGGCACAGTGATTGGCTTGGGGTCTCATTACGGTGTTTTGAGAACCCACACCACCACACAATGATGAAATGCATGTGAATGCGCACTGTTTGGCGAATCCACCCAGCTTACCCGTGGCAAATACAACACTGTACGGTTCATAAGTGATGTCAGCTATAACCATAGCCGACTCACCTGCCTGAAGCCAAGCATAAGGTTATTACCTTCTTTGCCGTCGAACTTATTGACTTCCATTTGTATGGGTTTTGGTTGGCGAACCACTTCTTGCACCATAGTCACCATGGGCGTAGGCGCAGAAGAAGGCATCTGTGCCTTTACATGCTCGACTAGAGCTTTATTATATTCATCAAGCATGTTAACACGCTTGTTAACCTCTTCTTCGCCCTGGGCAATGAGGTACTCCACACCCTTAGGGCCAAAGATAAGGAGCAGCTTCTGCAACCCTTCCTGTTGTGCCAGTGACAGGCCAATTGCTGACATCTCATGTATGTCCATTCTCAGACAGAGAAGTAGTCGTAAACCCAGGTGCGGGATTGACTACAAGTGCTACCAGGTGTAGCGGGAGCTGCTAAAAGAGGAAAAAGAAAAAAAAAAAAAAAAAAAAAATTTTTTTTTAAAAAAAAGGGGGAGGAAAAAAAAAAAAAAAAAATTTTTTATTTTTTTTCTCTCCCCCCCCCAAAGCTAACCCAAAATTTTTTTTTTTTTTGTTAAAACCCGTGTGTGAGCGCGCTACCGCCCCCCCCCTTTTTAGAAATATGTGAAGAGGATGTAGCCGAGCTACTGTAGCGGGGGGGGGGGGGGGGGGGGGGGGGGGGGGGGGGGCCAAGCTAATTATGCACTATGTGCAGAGGAAGACAAGCTCAGAGAGCTGCTACGTCTTAGGGTGCTTAACCCTCACTAGGCTAGATCGTAAGCTTGTGCCTATCGATTGTTGTAACAGAGTCTCATATGAGACTAGTATCAAAGATACTTAATTCCTCAGGAGGAATTGAATGC
Organism: Peronospora belbahrii; assembly: GCA_920618645.1. NCBI lineage: Eukaryota > Oomycota > Peronosporomycetes > Peronosporales > Peronosporaceae > Peronospora > Peronospora belbahrii. The sequence continues at coordinate 9,723 of CAKKTJ010000160.1, read as the reverse complement.
TCAAGCAGTGATGCTTATAGAGCAGTTTTGAAACGGATTTATCTTTATGTTTATCTTCTAGCACTAAATATAGAAGCACTACGCTTTACTTTACTGGCTCTATAGCCTATTATTATCATGCAACATGTATAATCACTATACTTAAAAAAGTATAGTAACCACGTAGCTCACTGCCCGATACAACCCTTCGTACCTTAGGTACGGTCACATCAACCTAGAGATATATGCAAAATACACACACCTTTGTGTAACCGCGTACAGCAATGGTATTTTCCTAGAATCTTCATGCTTCATAACCTTCAAGTTTTAAACCAGACGTTTAGTGCTGTCACATTCGCCCAGTTACTGAATAAAATTCAGCGTTTTGTATTCCTCACATACGGCTTACGGATTTGACACCTATAAGCTGCATACCACACTGTAAGACGGCGTCTGTCGCAGCGCACAGCAACAATCGACTATCTTGTCGAGGGTCTTGAAGCACACGGCAGTTTTCATAGAAACCATGGAAATGACTAGCTACACGAAAGAGATAGTCGCATAAGTAGTGAGGGTATAGATGTGCCAATGATGCAGCCACCTCATCGTCAAACTGACATAGCAACAACGCCAACGCACGCTCAGACGGGTGCCAGTCGACGGCGGCATGTGCCAATACATCTTCAGCTGCTAGGTCTTCGCTCGAAAGCCCAAGAAAAGAGTCATATGATGCCTGGCCATTACCCAAACCGCCAGCCTTGCGTAAAATACCCTGTAGTCTCGCAGACGCATACATGAGGTAGACGCCTGTATTACCCTTCAGATTAAGCACGTTACTTATAATGAACTTGTAGTTACGTTCGCGCTGCTGAGCCAATTCAAAATAGCGTACAGCAGCGTCTCCGATCACACGATTTTGGGCATCAACCTGCTCTTGGGTCAAATTAAGCTCATTAATGACGACGTCTGTCGTAGCAGAAGCCAATGCTTGACGAGAACACTCGGCGGCAGCACTATCCAACAGGTCTTCTAAGTAGTCGAACGCTCCGTTCCGCGAACTCAGCTTCGTACCGTCGTGTCCTAACACCAGACCAAATGGTGCATGAGTCAACTTCACGTCATCTTTTCCTTGTCGGCTTGTCCAGCCCGCTTTTCGCGCTGCTGCAAACAGGTGCTGAAAGTGAAGCTGCTGGCTCTGGTCAGTGACGTACACAATCTCATCGTACTGAGTGGAATCGACGCCTGGGAATCCATAAATGCGCGAGTACAGACAGGCCAAATCAATTGTCGCGTATAGGAACCCGCCATCGCTCTTGCGTATCAGCATGGGAGGTTTATCAGGACCGTCCAGAAAGATAACTAATGCACCTTGTGAAGGCACAGCCAAGCCGTTTTTCTCCAACATTGCAACAATTTCTGGTACTAACGGCATATACGTTGACTCTCCACGTTCCTTCACATTAACTCCAAGTCGATGAAAAATACTTTCATAGGCATCTCGACTCACTTGACACGCACGTGTCCACGTTTTACGAACTTGTGGGTCCACTTTGCCCGCATTATCAGTTCCAAGTTGTTGTAATTGTAACACAATGTCGTCCACCTTGCATTTAAAATTTGTCTCATTTCGTGCAATTTTTGCTTTTCCTGTTTCATAATATATTCCAAGCTCAAGATCTGAAAGTGTCTTTAGAGAAACTTGTTCTTCCATAAGTTCTACAACAAGTGTTGCTATAGCTGCTCCAATATCTCCAGTATGACTTATTCGAGTCACACGATGACCATGAAATTCCAGTAAATTACAAAGTGTATCACCCAATACAGATGAACGTAAATGACCGACATGTAATTTTTTGCCCATGTTAGGAGCAGCAAAATCCACAAGAATGTTTTTTATATTTGGTTGGTGATATGGTAAATCAGAAGGTCGAATACCAATTTTAGCCATACAAAGTGCCTGACGTGCTATCCATTTATCGTGTAGAACAAGATTTATAAAACCATTCTTGGATACAAATGCATTCTGAAGCAAGGGATTGTTTGTTTGCTCGTTGATTGTAAGCATAGTGTTTACAATGGTATTAGCAAGCATTTCGGCTGTAGGAGCAGTTACGAGTGGTACAAATGTCTTTTGCTTTGTTGTTGACAAATGGTTCCCTAAATGTAAGGCAAGACTCGTCTGGTAGTCTGCCTTGATTTGTCTCGAACGACGTACACCTAATGAATGACTAGATAGTATACTCGAATTCTCAATTTCTGGTAATGACACTTGAAGAGAACGACGTAATGCCTGTTGTAAGTGCCATGAACACGACAACATGGAACGGGACATTTGGGAGCTGTAATGTCTAATCGAAATGGTCCAAAAAGAAATAAATAAATTACATAATAAATTACGAATGTTCTCAAATTAACTGGTTTCAAACTTGCTCAAGGAATAGTTTTTTTTTACTTTCGGTATTTAATTATTATTTAAATGGCAACATTTTGCATTTATAACCAATGATATTAGCGTTATCTCTTGGTGTTTTCTCTAATGTCTGACACACGAGTAAACTTTCCATTTAATTTTTGCACGTGGCGAAAATGAGTCTATCCTGCCCTGTATGTTTTGAAATATTTTCCTCATCTTCTGGTGCATCATTTGCTCTTCACGTTGACTCATGTTCTTCATCTTCTCTTTCACTATCATTTCCATCTTTATCTTCTTCATCTATTCTTTATTGTTCACGCTGTTATCATGTATATGCTGCTACTACATTACCTCATGAGATGTCGTTTCATGAACATGAATGTGCACGTATGAATATTACTACTAATAGTAATACTAATAGCAATATTAATAATACTAGTACTGCTACTACTATGACTGATAATACCGTAGAGTATAAAAATGATACAATGATTGTGGATACTACTATCGTTTCTACTGAATCCAAGGTAAAACGTCAACGACATGAACTTGTACATGAAGTTGTATCACCTCGTGTTTCACTCTTTCCATCAAATTGTTTTCTCTGTGGTAATATGGGTCGTGGATTGTTACGATGTTATGGAACTTGTGCTCGATCTGTACATCAACATTGTATTGATCAAATAGAAGCTTCAATTGAAGGAGATTTACTATCACTAGACAAACGAAAACAAGCAATTGAAGAATGGAAGTGTGCACATTGCTGGCGCAACATTCATTCTTGTCAATATTGTGGTTTTTTAGGTCATAAAGATAATGGAATGCGTAAATGTCGAGTAGTAAATTGTGGATATTATTTTCATAAACATTGTCAACCAAATTTAGCAATACCAGATCAGATGGATAAACATACATTAATGCAATCCGACTTTGTTTGTCCAAGACATACGTGTAATACGTGTGGTATAAAGGAAACAGATATGAAACGCTGCAAGAGTTGCTGCTTGTGCCTTCATATGACACACCTACGATGTCCCAGAGAAAGTGGAACAGTGTCTGCTGTGCCTGCGATAAAATCCAGTGAGGTTGACCCTATACACTTGTTTTATTGTTCCCAACATGACGGAAAAACCGCAAAGTGCCCGACAAGTAGCTCCGATGCGAGCAACTCGCTCAGGCTTCGACTTGCAGCTGGAGATGTCGTGCTTGTGCTCGAGTTTAACAATGCGTTGCTGCCGCAAAGCGCTAAGATGGTCGCACCCGATGCTGCCAACCTCTGGGGCGTTGTGGTGTCGGCGGAGGAGATGGAACCCCGTGGACGTGGTAATCAGTTGCTAAAAGTGCGAATGTTTGCGGATGATAATGTGCTTGCAGTGCCAAATCAGTATGCAGTCCGCATCGCCGCAGCATCGGATTTTTCTCGTCCAGTGGATCTTATTCGTCACTGTTTGCAACGTCACGCGATGGTGGAGCTTCAGCTACGACGGACAGACGGAAAGATTGACGACGTCGAAGCAAAGCGCATCCTGTTTGTTAGTTATAAATCTTTTGCAGCACGTCTTAAAGCGTTGAGAGTAACAGCAGCACAGGCTTTGAGCTATGCAGAAGAAGGACTTGCTCGCTGGCGTCGATTCCATGATTTGGCAGAGCCGCATCATTATGACGGCCTCGGAGATTCGGCACCCATTTACTTTTACATTGACACCCGTGGATCGCGCTTTGGACAGCAAGTTTTAAACAGCATGGATACTGTCGATAATGTGGCAGAAGCTGTCAGAGACGTAAATGAAGATGTGTCAGTGACTGGTGCCGACACGGATAGTGGTGGAGCTGCCGCCAACGGTTTGGCTCGTGGATCACCGCACTTACATAGACGACCGTACAGTGTTGGTAGAAGCCCCCACGAAGCGGAAGCTGAGCAACTTATGAAAGCTGATGCGATACTTTCTGACACGCATCTGACCCACTGTTCGCTGCCAAAACAGTCGCAAAATAAAGCACTCAACATACATCATTAATCGACGCCTATAGTGCTTAGCCAGAAAATGACAGTTAGTTTGGTCTCCAGGGAGCCTCAATGTTGCTCCATTGCAAAGCATGCCAACTACCCCGGCATGCACCGAAACTCTTAGCAGCGATGCTGTCGATGCTGGAGCAAACAGCAATTATCGGACGGCGGACGTTATTAAATATGCTGACAACGATAATGCAAAACGCCAAAAACCTAATACCGAATCGCGACTACGCTTTCACACGGTGGCATTTTCGCCTACCAAAAACATGTTTTTCCAAGAAGCAACTATGAGCAGTGCATCGGCTCCTGTTACTCTCTACATATCGCCAGTGGCGCCAAGTGCGTGTTTACTGTTTCCTTACAAGCGAAAACAAATGACTTGGAAGCAAACATCGCTGGCGGATATGCCACCACTGTTGATGGGAGAGCTCGAGCGTGATGCGTTGCAATACCTGGATAAAATGATGGATCGAAACCAACAGCAACACGGATTCCAGGTGATGCTGATGCGTTACCTTTGCACTAAGTTCCGTCCGGCGTTCTACAGACCTACTGTGATGCTGGGCCACAGTGGTTTGCGTCGACCTAAAGATGCAATTAGTCGTTTGCTGATATGCCAGGACAAGCGCAACATCCAATGTTTTGTTCAGATCCTTGAGATCGGTGCGAAAGTATCCAGATGCACTCACGTGAGCAAGAAAACAACGTCTGCTTTGCCAAGTTTTGTGCTGTTGGACCTGCTGAGCTTGCGCAGTTTTCATGATTTATACAGTCCATGGTGCGCAGGCGACTCATAGAGGTTTTGGGGAAGCGGTCACGCTATATTTGTGAGTATTTTGGCATTAATGCGCACCAATCGCGACGTTGGCTAAAGCAACTGCGTTGCAAAAAGACATGTGACCAAGCACCTATAATGCTATCTAATTGAGCTGCAGTCGGCGTCAAACGCCACCTCGACTTGCACGTGGCCTCGCCCAAACCGTTCCCAAATGACATGCAGGCGTGGCTTTGCTTTTTGCGCAAAAAAAAAACCCACCCCCCTTTTTTTTTAAAATGATTTTGACAGAAACACGGCAACGTTTGCCGTGTTTTTGTCAAAATCACTTTTGCGATCCTGAGTGTGGCACATTCGACGTCAACGCCAGTTTTAAGTGCTTCTCAGCAGGTTCCAGCCTCATAGTAGTAAAGAGCAGGTTACAGAAAAACAGTATAGAACAGCAAGAGCAAAAACTGATTCAGCGTGTTCCAGTAATGACTACAACATGATGTTCTTGCATGACTGGTTTTTATTCAGTTCCTGGGCCTATCTAGACACCGATTTGGCGACGCAATGAGCCAGCCGTTGCGACGCTGAACATTGTCAAACACTTCTTCAGCTTGTTCAAACGGTACCGTCTGGAAATCAACTCCTTTGTACTCAACTTACCACGAGCGACATGTCCAGCGCAAGCTGGTTATCGCCCGCCAAGAAACGGAAGTTACCAGTCATCTTCAGCCTTTCGCCGATTAAGAACTTTACATCAGTCTGCAAAAATACAGTCGTCTTCATCACTACATTTCCACAATGTCAAGACTGTTACAAGTACATGCTCCATGCCTTCATGCGTGTACGGCCGCTATGGCCGTTTGAATGCAAGCCTCGGCATCACTGGCATCTAGTACAACATCCGTACCCTCACGATGATCTATTCTGCAATTTTCTGCGGCGTAGACCTCATATTGTTCCGAAAGACGTGCGTAGCACCGTTATCTTTGGCAAACTCGAGACGAGCCTTGTTGACATCCACGCCGACAACCGTCGTGGCTCCGAATACGTAGCTTGCTGCTTTGCAGGCCAAAGAGTCCTACGGGAACAACGCCGAAGACTACGACGCTGTTGCCAGGATAGACCTTCGCCAGACGGCAGAAATGCATGGCTACTGCCAAAAACTCGAGCAGCGCGCCCTCTTGCAAACTGACATAAGACGGCAGCTTGTGGCAAAAGACTTCGGCTTCATGTAAAACTTGGCCAGTGTGCCGTCGTACCTTGAAGTGGCAGTAAACGCCAGATTAAAGCACAAATTGTAGGTACCCTTGCGGCAGCGCACGCACCGACGACATGAAACACCAGGCTACATAGCCACCTCGTCCCTGGTTAAAGCGACTTTACGGCGTACACAACGGCGCACACAACGCCGGACGACTCGTGTCCTTATACCATGGGCTTGGTCACTACGTATTTACCAATGCTAACATATTTGTAGTAGTGGCGCAGATGCCCGTGGAGTGGACATGAATGATGACGTCGTATATTATTAATCTACGGTCGGTCTTCATTCTTGACTACGTTTGCCTTTTCAAGCATAAACGAGAGATTATGCGCATCAACAGCCATTGGTGATTGAAAAGTGTTTAAGTCTTAGGAGTTTTAAAACCGTTGAGAGGAATGAAGAAGTGAGCTGTGAAAATAAGTTGCGTTACATGTTATTTCTCAACAGCTACACACATACACGACTAACAATCAAGACAATTTGTACGTCACCTACATGACATAGACCATTTATTATTGAACAACGCACGTATTATACTTCTAAATTAATCAATTGCCAAACATTAACCAAAGCAACAATACAAACTTTTAAGCTCAGCGTTTCGTTGATTTCGAAAATTTTAACACGCTGCAAGAAACCTCAAATACAGTTGTTTGTGATTGCGTGATAAATGAGTGGAGCGTTTCTCAGCTAATGAATTTCAATATTTGCTGGTCAACACTAAGTAAAGTACAGCTGCTCGTAATTACTTCAACATAAGCTCATCTCAAAACGCTTTCCCTCTTGTTAGGAAGCCCGAAACACCAGCGCTTGACTACCAGATACTTGCTCTTGCCATCATCGACGTATTCGCAATCACATCTGCCGTAGCTCTATCTATCTGTATCTTCTCGACGAGTTCACTCAACAGAAGCACAACAGAAACAGTCAGATATATTCATAATCTCGTTCTAATGCTTTGCTAAAACTATCTGTTCTGTAGTGTATTATGGCCCCATTAGATCTGCTTGGACATTGTTCATGTTCTCTTTAATCTTTTATTTATTAGTTCGGTGGTCAAGCCAATTTGAACATGGTGACAGCTTTTACAGGGCATCAAAATTGTGATATTTATAGCTGTCATAGCTGTCATAGCTCTCGTAAAACACAAACCATCCTGCATCAACCGCTAAAATTAGAGGCGCTTCTTTGGTTGCAGATACAATACAACATCTGCCGTTAAAGACCATAGCCTTATGATCAGTATTAGGTCGTCTGCTAATGAAACATGGACCATACTTCCGGCTTGTTTTTTGTTACATTGAAAATCCGAAGTTGCATAGCTCAGACATTGGGAACCGTAAACGTTTTTCTTGAGATTCAAGACAATATTTGCTGCTGCTGTTTCAGCTATACCGCAAATAAATTGCTGAAGTATGAGGAATCATTGGGGTCTGCTATCATGCCGTACGAAAATAGAGGGTAAGTGTAATAGAGGTACGCACAGGTTGCCTTTAGCGTACGACGACGTTAATACTACTCGTAGTGTTGACTTACTTAATTGCGCGGGCTAAAGCATTTGCTTAAATGATGTGCATGGAAAAATGCGAGCGGCAAACCTTGCAGAGCGAAGCAAACCAGCGTAAAGGAGTGATGGATGAATCAATAAATATGCAACACCTTGGCATGTAAGATACTGTCGCACTGTGACCTTTATTGCTCCCTAAAGCCCAAATTCATATTCACACTTCTGACAGATCGAAAAAAACTATAATATCTTCTAGTTTTAAAAGACGAAGCACCCTTTTGTTATTGATACCCATGAACGTTGCTAGCTATTGCACCGGCTTACATTATTATAATTTGATAATACGTCGTTACCGTTTTATCTACAGCTCGTAATTTTCATTTACCTTTTACTTGATCAAAGCTCAAAGCCTTGTCTTTTATATTGTTAGTGTTGTATGGATGGATGACATCTCGTAAACGAAACGATCAATGTTCAAATTGTAGCTTCAATCTCACGTAGCTTTTCTCTCACTTCAATCTTATTATCTCATCATACATTCAATACTACTCAACTATGGCAAACCTACTCGAGTCTTTACGTGTTCTTACCACTTGTTCATCTATGCTGCTCAACGTCTCTCCATGGCCAGAATTTGCACGCATCAATCGTCAACGCAATCCCGACCCGCTGACGGTATTTCCGATCATCATGCTCTTTTGTAACTCCTTTTTGTGGGCTATGTACGGCTTTATGGTAGGGCAACTCTTTTCTCTCTTCACTACGTGCTTCCTTGACCAATGTACATGCGCGGGTTTTAACGCCGTGTATTACCGTTGGAGTCCGGATCAATCGGCTGTGCGTCGATATATTGCAAACGCAGGTTCCGTCATGGCACTATGTATGGCTTACGTAGTTCTGGGTGCTCACAGCGTTAGAATCAGTTACGAGAGCAAGTTGTTACTACGCTGGCATTGATGTGCATCTCGATAAACATTTGTCTAAATGCATCACCTTTAGATGCCATGAAACGGGTGGTGCGGACGAAGTCGGCAGCGTCACTACCCATTTCGATGTGCTAAGCAAATTTGCTTAATGGGCTTTTGTGGTTGGCATTCGGCATCACCGAGGGCGACTACTTTGTTTTTACACCCAACGCCATTGGTTCCGTGCTGAGTGTTGTAGCAGTTGGCACTTTACTTCACTTACTGCAACACAGAAGAGTCTTACCAGGAGGATAAGAAGATCCAGCTTGCTGCGGCTTCACTAGAAGCTGCGAGCAACTTTAGAAATGCTGTAAAATTGACAAGTTTTTATAGCAGTTTAAACAAGACCCAGCTTTTGCCGTCTTTCGTACCAGAAACCCATCAATCGATCATCGTTGTGCACGGTGGACAGGAAAACGAGCCGCTGATGCGGGCAGCTAATGACAACTAAAGATAATTTTTCTTAAATAGATAGATGATCGTTGGTTATAATATATACGTGATACGGGGTACACAAAAATATGTATTGTATATACACACCTGCTACACCGATGTGATGTGGCAGTACCTTGGGTACAAAAGTAGGTGAAAAGACCGTACCTGAAGTACGAAGGAAGGGTCGCATCGTGGCAGGGAGCCACGTGGTCACTATACTTATTTAAAGGATAGTGACTATACATGTTTGCGTACTAATAATAGGCTATAGAGCCAGTAAATAGTGACTAGCACTAAGTATAGGATAGGTGCTTCTATATTTTTTGGCGTTAGAAGATAAACATAAATATAAATCAGTTTCTAAGCTTGACAAAAAGGTC